>AYEL01064128.1:0-22190 GCA_000484575.1 Olivierus martensii
TATATTGTAATTGGTCTTGGATCTATCTTTTCATGCATTTATTAATATAAAAATTACAAAAAACACATATTTTTGAAAAAAATAAAAAAATTAAAAACATTCTTCTTTTCATAACAAAAAATTAACTACACAGAAAATAACAGTTTCAATAAAAAATATCAAAAATGACTATAAATAGATATATCCATCAATATAACGAATAATATTAAATAAATGATTAGATTATTTATATGTATTTATGGAATTTTTAATAAATCTTCATTACTTGAAATATTATAAAATTCTTCACAGGAATTGGAAAATTTGCACTTAATTTGTAATATTGCTTTTAATATTTCTGCACACAGCTGCGTTTTTTCTGGTGTCTAAAACTTTTTCATCACTGAAAAAAAAAAACATTTTGTTGCATCATTGGTGCCTAGCCAGCATAATGCAAATTCAATTATTTTCTTAATATTCCTGAATGATATATGTTGTTTGTATCAAAGTAATTAAATATTTCTATTCATCTTGCATTAATGTGTACAGTGATTGGTAGATACTGCATATCCATTCTTTCTTTTAATTTGAATTTTAAATCGGCTATTTCTGTGACAAGCTTCATATTAGTATTTTTATCATCTTCAATACTTGTTGTTGAAGATTTGTTGCCAATTAATAACAAGTTGCTAGAAACATTTGTTGCCAGTTAATAACAATAGCATCTTCTTGATATGAAGTATAGGAAACAGCAACATTGTGTCATTGAGAAAATGTTAAAAAGATTACATGACCAATCTGGGACAGTTTTCATTATGAGACAAACAACTCAAATCCGAGACGTCTGGTTACTTTAATTAAAACTTGAGCCTAGACAAAAAAAAATCATCTTAGAAATTAGCATCTGTTTTATTTGCATAATTATACACAATATATTATAATATATGCATAAACATGTAAATTTAATAAAACTTTTATTTTAAGCTGTTTTTCTTATTCATATAATATAACATTCATCCAAATTACTGTAATAGTAATGTTATTTTATATGAATAAGAAAAACAGCTTAAAATAAAAGTTTTATTAAATTTATCAAATCAAATTTAACTACGTTTCGAATGTTTCAGAGCGCAGTGGTTGAAGATTTGTTTTTATAATTGCGTGATCGCTGGTTCAATTCTTAGCTTTGACAATTTTTTTTAATTTTTATTTATTTAATTTTTATTATTTTTCTCTTGCATTGTTTTATATAAATACAGTTATTTATATATTTCTTTTAAATATGTATGTTTATATCAACGACGGTTTCTATATAATTTTGTCAATAGATGACGCCACTTTCTATTCTGTAAAAATACTTTCTGACTGCAAAATGAGTGTGGCGCATTTGAAAATTATTTCTCTCGGCATTTGTAACAAATAAAAACTATTCCGAATGACTTTCATCGATAAAGTTTTTAACAATCACTAATGCAATAAAAACCTAACAATGTTTATCAAAATTAGTTCCACGAGGTTGAAGGATTCACAATTAACGAACGATATATGCCGGTTAAGAAGCCGAAGATGTATGATTTCATTTCATTCGAAACAAAAATAAAACTAGTGAATCTACCTAAAATCATCTCGTTCGGAGTATGTGCACTCTCCAGAAGAGGTTCTCGTAAATTATTAAAGACTTGGAAGTCTGTGCACTCTCCATAGAAAAGGTTCTCGTAAATTATTAAAGAAAGATGAGGACTCTCCATAGAAGAGGTTCTCGTAAATTATTAAAGAAAGATGGAAAAATTAAAAATTGGAGGAATATTTTCCTATAAATATGCTATTCAAAAATTACAAATTACTATTAATAATTAATTATTACAAGTTAATACTCTTATAGAATGGAAAGTGGCATCATCTGTTTTCTTACAGAATAGAAAGTGGCGTCATTTGTTGACAAAAATTATATCGAAACCATGGTTGATATAAACATATCTAAAATATTTAAAACAAATAAAAAAATATAAATAACTATAATTATATGAAACAATGCAAGAGAAAAATAATAATAAAATAAATAAATAAAAATAAAAAATTGTCAAAGCTAAGAATTGAATCAGCGATCACGCAATTATAAAAACAAATCTTCAACCACTGCGCTACTGAAACATTCGAAAGGTAATTAAATTTTAGATTATATGAACTCACTTGTCAGTACGAAATTTCTCGTGCGATTTTCTCGACAATGCTTGAGTTGTGCACTACTCTCTCTTGCGATTTTCTCGACAATGCTTGAGTAGTGCACTTTATTGCTCCCCGTGCGATTTTCTCGACAATCCTGGAGTAGTGCACTTTATTACTCACATGATTTTCTCGACAATGCTTGAGTAGTGCACTTTATTGCTCACACATTGTATTGTCCTAGAAGGACTACTACAAGTATGCACAATTTCAAATCGGTGACCCGAATGTCTGAACCTCCCCTTGTTAGTATATGTAACAAGTTAAGACAACGATAAAAGACTGGCTGATTTAGTAGGAATGAGAGGTGAATAAGTTAAGTTGACACTTTATTTAATAAAAGTTTCTTAATGCGAAAATAAATAAATAATTTCTTTCGAGTGGTTTTGTTTCTATTACATACAAAATATTATTAAAAATTACTGTATCCTATTTACAATAAATGGAATTTAACAAACCTTTTTCCTTTCTTTCCATTCTTTCTTACTTTTTAAAAAATTCTTACTACGGTAGAAATTTTAACATTATTTACAAATGGAGACGGGTTAGTCCCTTCATGAACAATGATATATAAGCGATAATACATAGTATTTTGCCAAGTTTTATAGGAATTACGAAAATGTGACACTTGGATTTCAAATGGCAAGATAATGGTAGAAAAACGACATCACTGCAATTATGGTAAAAAAGTATACTAAATACAATATAAGGATATGTTATAGGGGGAATTTAATATTAAGAATGAGTCACGTAGTTAGTATATTTGGATTATGTATTCAATTCTATGTCGATAATTTTCTTACTATTTTCCTTCTTTACATTTTATATTATGCGAATTTTTTTTATGTGAAGTACTACTAATAATTTTTTCTTCTTACAGAACTTTAAAAGTCAGATTTCCAATAATTTGCCTAACTGTTCATATGTAGAGTATGGCTACAAACTGTTTTAATCAAGGTAAATACGAAGAAGGATTACAAGTCAGTAAAGTCGATTATAGAAGAAATTTAAATCGTTTAGGTCCTAGACATCCAGATACTTTAACTGCTCAAGATAATATAGCAACCGCTCTAGATCTGCTGGGAAAATATGAAGAGGCATTATGTATCTACGAAGAGATTTATAACAAAAGAATAGATGTTTTAGGTATTGATCATCCAGATACATTAACTACTCGTGATGGCATTGCATTAGTATTTGTCCATCAGGGTAAATTCGAGGAAGCACTGCATATCTATGAAGAAGTTTATGCCAAAAGAAAAAACATTTTAGGAGTTGAACATCGTCAAACATTAATTACTCGAAGAAACATAGCAAATGTGCTTGCAGAGTTAGGCAAAGAGAATATAGAAATGTGTAAGGAAATTTATGAAATACAGAAAAGAGTAAGACCTAATCATCCAGATACTTTAGCTACTAGAAATGATATAGCAGGAATACTTTTCAGGCAAGGTAAATATGACGAAGCTTTCCAAATCTTTAAAGAAGTTTATGAAATACAGAAAATATGCATGCCTCAACATCCAGACACTTTAACTACATGGAACAACCTGGCTGTAACACTTGCCAAAAAAGGCAAATATAATGATGCATTGGATATATATAAGAAGAATTATGAAAAAAGAATTGATATTTTGGGCGCTGATCATCCCGATACTTTAACTACTGGTAACGATATGGGATCACTGCTTACCTACCAAGGTAAATACGAAGAAGCGTATAGAGTTTTGAAAGAGGTGCTTGATAAAAGAAAAACCATTATAGGTCTTGAACATCCAGATACTTTAATTACTCAGAATAATATGGCAGAATTACTTAACAGACAAGGTAAATACGACGAGGCTTTGCAGATTTATAACTTTATTTATGAGAAAGAGAAAAGACGACGACCTGACCATGCAGATACGTTAATTTTTCGAAAAAATATGGCAAGCATACTTGAAAGCCAAGGTAAATATGAAGAGGCTGTGCGCATCTTCCGAGAGATTTCTGAAATTCAGGAAAAATCAAGACCAGATCATCCAGATACTTATCTTAACCAAAATAACATAGCTAACATAGCTTATATTCAAGGTAACTATAATGAGGCATTTCGTATCTATAATGAAGTTTATACAAAAATAATAGATATTTTAGGTGCTGTACATCCACTTACTTTAACTACTCAAAATAATATGGCTGTAATGCTTAACAAGCAAGGGCAATACCAAGAGGCGCTACAAATCTATAGCCACATTTATAAGTCACAAATTGAAGTTTTAGGCCCTAATCATTTAGATACTTTATTAACTAAAAATAATATAGCAGGAATAATTGAACATCAAGGTATGTATGATGAGGCATTGGAAATCTATAACGAAGTTTATGAAAAAATGAAAGATATTTTGGGATGTGATCATCAAACTACATTGATTATTTCCAATAACATCGCAACAATATTTTTCAAACAAGATAAATACGATGAAGCATTGGAAATCTATGATGATATTTATGAAAGAAGAGCACGTATTTTAGGTGTTGAGCATCCAGATGCTTTAGCCACTAGGAATTGTATCGCAGCAGTTATTGCCAAACAAGGTAAATTTGATGAGGCATTAGACATCTTTAATGAGATTTATGAAAAAAGAAGAAATATTTTAGGACCTGAGCATCCAGATACATTAGCCACTGAGAACAATATAAAAGAAGTACTATCTCAAAAATTTTGATAAAAATTATTAGCGGAAAACAATTGAAGATTATTTTAATGAAGATTAAGTCTTTTATTTAATATAATAAGAATAATAACATTAAAAGCACTGATCTAAACTTCTGAATTAATGTTGGTTTTAATATTAATATACTACTAATACAGCACAACATATTGATCAGCTAAGAAAGACTGTCTGGAAAATATGAATCTATCACTAGATTACGTTTCAGTTTATAACATTAGAGTTGTATTTAGCTGAAAAGCAAAGGAATATTCATTTACTTTCGTTCATTTTTAATTTGCATTGTACTAGTTTTGAAAAATAAAAGTTGAATTTATCAAATTTTACCTTGATCTACGTTCTAGATACAAAGATTGAAAAATAAAAGCTTTTAGTTATTTGACGTAAGAAATGTTACATAATTCGTTAATATTAACAGTTTCTCGTAGATTATACTAACTTGTAAGCTTTATATTTGAAAAATGATATTAAGTTAAGGATTATTGATGATATAGAATTTTCGAAGATTTTTTAAGATTACTTGAGGAAAACTAATATTTTTGCAAGAATGGATATTTTTCCTTTCATTTATTAATAAGCAATAACACGAGTACTGTTTATTGAAGGATTATTGATGATATAGAATTTTCGGAGATTTTTTAAGATTACTTGAGGAAAACTAATATTTTTTTTTCAAGAATGGATATTTTTCCTTTCATTTATTAATAAGCAATAACACGAGTACTGTTTATTGTTTTATCTGATGGTGTTGCTTATATTGATTGTAATGTAGTATTTGTGTTGAAAATTGTTAGTTTTTTTGAACAGTAAATTTGGTACGAAGTAGAGTAGAAATGCTTTCATGGTTGAATAGTGTTAATGACTAGCTAACAATTTAGTATATAATATCTGCGAGAGCCTGTTATCAAAAATTAAAATATAGCAATTGTTGCCAACGATAATTTGTGACTTTTGAACATTAGTTAAGCCAGTAAATAGTAAATACATAGGAATTAACTCCATTTAGCCGATTTTAAGATGTTTGTTGGCAACTGTAAGAAAGTAAAAATAATGTAATTAATGCATATAGAATAAATATTACCGGTAGAAAATTCCATAGTGATGAAAACTAAAAGATACAAAAGAATTAATCTAAGTAGTCTCTTATAAAGTTCTGAACTTAAAATATATGTATATTAATAAATATGCAAGTCGGAATTTTATGGATTGAAATAAATTTTCCGTGTTTTTAATTTTTCATATTCTTTATTTTTTGGAAAAGAAAAATAATCTCTAAAACGTTGGTACTAATACTAATACAGTCGATTCTCATTATTCGCGATAGTACTTCTGTAAATTCTTCGCGAATACTGAACCATTGTACCTACAATCATGTGAAACGTAGAGTTAGATTCCTGCGAATCTTTTTCCAAACATTTTCATCCTTGCTTTGTGTATTTTTTTCTGTTTAAAGATATCTTAATATGTATACAATACTTACAAATAATTACAGTATATGTAGTATACAGTTTTATAATTACAGTAATCTTTATTTAATTTTTTAAAACACTATGTAATAAATAAAATCTTATTTTTGATGGGTAGTTGATATTGCAGGATGTTTGTTGTGGCATCTGACACAACAAACATCCTGCACGTGGATGTTTGTTGCAACGTGGCATCTGACACGTTGTCTTTTTGAACTTTATCGAAAAACAGTATCAATATTGTCTTCGTCGCGTTTTGCCTTAGATCTTCTAAAATCTCGGCGTAAGGAGCAAATTCGCAAGCAGTTATGTGTGTAAATTTGAGGCTGCGTTCAAGCATAGGGTCACATTCCTTTGTGGAGTGAGTAAGCATAGCTAATGAGATTTATCCGGCAAAACGATACAGAGACTAAATTTGGTAACAACTTGCTTTATTAGAGAGAGAGGGAGTGTTTACATTGGTAACAGTTATTGGTGTTACCAATGTAAACACTCGATTTTCTCCGCTCAGCGGGAGTTCGCGAATAAGTACGAAAGCTCCGCGAAAATGATTTTATGGTTACAAATAAATTTTGCGAATAGTCGAATAAGCGAATACGGAATCCGCGAATAACGAGAATCGACCGTACTACTATTACTATTGTTAAAGAATTCAGTTATCAGAGGAAAAGATAAGCATAAATCTCATTTAAATGACATTTAATGATAAATGATTCAAAAATTTCAAAATCTCTTAAATAGTTTTCAAGTTCTAAATTTTTCTTGTAAATATTGCTTACATCAGATATTGTATAAAGTCAATATATATATATATGCCAAATTAATAAATAATTTAAAACTTGAATTTTTGTGGAACAGATAGATTACAACACGCTTCCTTTAGGAAGTGTTGTAATTATGATACTTGTCTATTCCTTTTGAGACTATTTAAACAATAAATAAAAACTAACAAATTTCAACACAAATACTGCATTACAATCAATACACTTCCTTTAGGAAGTGTTGTAATTATGATACTTGTCTATTCCTTTTGTTTTTATTTAAACAATAAATAAAAACTAACAAATTTCAACACAAATACTGCATTACAATCAATATTCCTTGTAATTATAATATCTGTCTATTTCTTTTAAGGCATATTGGTATACTTGATAGGATACCAATATGCCTAAAAAGGAAAAATCTTCAGAACGTGCATACTACGAGTAATGACATATGGCTGTGAAACATGGACCCTCACAAATAAAATGGAACAGAAACTAGCAATGATCAAAAGCAGCATGGAAAGATACATGTTAGGATTCACCAGGAGGGACTGCAAGACCAACATATGGATAAGAGAACAAACCAAAGTAAAAGACGTACTGTAACATTTAGAAACAGTAAGTGGCGTTGGGCAGGCCACATAGCAAGAAACACCGATAACCGATGGACAAAGAAAATTACAATGACAACCAAGGTAAGGGAAAAGATATCCTTGCAGGCAATACAAACGATGGAGAGATGATATAAGAAAAGTAATTGGTTCCCAGTGGTTGCAGATTTCACAAGAAAGATACATCTGGAAACAAGAGGAGGAGGCATATACAGGGTGTTTCTACCCACCCGTTCCACCCTTTTTTCTCGGAAATGCGATGAGATAGGAAGTACAAAAATTTTGATTACCAAAGTATATCCGAAGAATCAAATGCACACGATAAAAATTTTGTGGACCCATTGGAAGTAGGGACACAAGGGATCAACTTTGAAATCTCCTATAAAAATCTATACCGATTTTGGCATAATTTGATAGAACTGTAAAAAACAACTTTTGTTCTGAAAGTTTTTTGATATCACCTACGGATTGTGAGATATCACAAAAAAATGCTGCCACATGTATCGCCGATTGGGCTATTCAAGCAATAAGAAGAGGAGGAATTCTACAGAGGCCATCTGTGTACATTGCAGAATATTATTGAAATAGCAAAGTGTAGTATTGTGCAGATTTCTAACATCAATTCGGGTATTTGGTGGTTAGACTGCAGGTGCGACAAGTCTTTTGCCATCACAGTTCATCTTGGAGTCATACTCAAGAACAAGTTTCCCGACTTATTTCAGCCCTTTATGAGCGCCATGATGTATACAGACGCCCTCTTTCAGATTCTTCTTATAGTCAATAGTCAATTGTGGCATGTTATATTTCTTCCCAGATACACTTTTACAATAAATTTGTGACTACTACTAAAGGAATTTGAAATATTTTAACCATAATTCTATATATTATTAAAGATGGAACATTGAATAAATATTATAATCGATATGTTTTAAATGTAATAAACTTAAAATTTATAAATCCGATCAATTGAAAATTTTAGATCAATGTTTAGTCGAACACTGAATATTTTAATAATTTTTCTTTAAATCGATCAATAATAAATACAGAATTGTTTTCGTCATTGTTTGACAATGTTTTTTGCTCTAATTTATCAACCAGTTTTGGAAGAAGGAATCGTCTAAACCTGTGCTTAAGATATTAGTTATTATCTAAATAACTAGAAGTTTTATGCTCTAAAATACCATTTTATAAATATGTATAGAGAAAATACACTTTTTCCGTACACTAGCGTAATTTGTTTAAAACAGAAAATCGATTTTATGAATATCATCATCATAAAATAGCATTTTATAACTATTGTATATGAAAAGCTGAAATGGTTTATCAGAAAAGGCATTATAAATCTAGACAAGATTTATTATATCAAAATATAAACAAGATGGCGGATTCGTAGTAAAACAAGATTATCGTATGAATTTATTTATTTTTGAGTTAATATATGCCGTCATCTACATTATATTTTTGCTAATAATATATTTTTATAAACAACTTATTAAAAATTCGCCTAATTTTTCAACAAAAATTTTTCATTTATACGTATTTCTTCCCTATAATCAACATGGTTAATTACGATTATTTAATGGATTTGTTTTATAAATTTAGCATTATAATAAATTTTTTGTTTGTTATTTTTTAAATAATTATATTAAATATGATAAATAATACTGAATATCGAATTTTATATATATTTTTTCTATTCTACAAATAAACTAAATATGTCATCATTGGATTAGAAATGATAAAAATCGATTGAATTGTAATTAATTCAATAAAAATTTTCTATCTGATCCCTTCTTTTAGTAGAGATAATTTTCTATAACTTTTTTCATAAAAAAATGCATACACAATATGCATATTATTTCATATATATTTATTTGCAGTATTTATGTTCCAGATCAGTGCTAAATGCAAATATAGTCTCTTTTGTATTTTATAATACATATAACAACCAAAAAAACATATTTACACTCTTACTATTTAATGCACAATATAGCTAGATCTAAAAATCTTGGATAAATAGCCGCATATTAATTCATTCGCATATCATCTTAGGTCATATTTCACGTGGAAGCGACGCCACGCTGTACGATGCGATATTACGAGCGACAGAAAACAAACCAATATACATGACTTCGACGCATCCACGTATGTAGCGTATCGCCGCGTAGCATCAACTGCTTTCACACTTTAACTCTGAAATACAAACTGATTTATTTTCTGAAACACAGAGAGAAATTATCATGACTATCGAGTTCGATTCAGATGTTCTAATAAGCGAAATTTGAAAAAAAAGTCTATATTAAACAACATGAGAGAAAAAAATTACTATAATCGTCATTTAGTGGATATATAATGTAATATTTCATTATAGACTCTGTAGAAGCGTTCTGATGGGACAGACAGCTGTTCATAACAGCACAGAGAAGAATCACTTTTGTAATGTCACACACTGAAAAGCTGAATGTGTCGAATCTGGATCGTCTTAGCCAGTATCTCGTCGCTTTCACGTGGGACACGGGCTAAGACGATCCAGATTTGATACCTTCAGCTTTTCAAGATAACTCTGAATCCGGCCGTCTACCTGTCAATTTATGCAATATATACTGTATATGTGACGTCGCCCAGTGGAAAGGCGTGATGATTTTCTTTCAAAACACCAAATAAAGTCAGTCTGAATTATAAATATTTAATTTCCAACTACAGTTATATAAATAACACTTAATCACATAGTAGGAAAACGCTTCCTTCACATTCTTTCTTTTTGGAGGGAAAAAACATATAATCATCGCACTCGCGATAGTGCGATGATTATGTGTTTGCCGCTTACATCAATTTATTTATTTATTTATTTTAATATTTGATATATAATCAAATTTCTGTTTAAGTGCAAGTTTTCCGAACACAAAGCATCTCAGATGACGTACTGTATCTCGAGTTACGAACACGCAAGCCGTCAACATAAACATTTTCCACGCTAATGTGTCACTTTAGAAACATTTTAAAACTTAGATAAAAACAAATCACACTGGACAACTTTTTAGTGAAACAGAGACCTGGAGGGTCTGAAGCAGAGTCGAATGATGCCAAGAGACATAAAAAAGAAAGAAAATCCCTTTCCAAACAATAACATTTCACTTCCTCACCACCTTCCAATTACGCCGTCAACTCTCCTCCATATAGGTACAGTAAAACTAAATTAAGTATTCGTGTATATTTGATCTGCTTAGTGTTGCGTTTATCTTTTATATTATGGTTTCCATTTTGTGTTAAGAATTTGTGCTCAAAATATTATTGTAAAAGTTTAAATAAGTAATCATCTGGAGTCCTGGAACAGATTAGTCTATTTTACATTAAATCCTATGGGGAAAATAGTTTCGGTTTACGAACATTTCGACTTACGAACGACTTTCAAGAACGAATTAAATTCGTGAACCGAGGTTTGACTGTATATCTATTCAAAGTAGTATTTTTCAAATAATTTTTATTTTAGATATAAAATAAACATTGCATATACAATCGATTCTCGCTATTTGCGATAGTTAAGTTCTATGAATTCTTCTCGAATATTCAATTAGCGAATAGTGAAATTTTGTGCCTATGGGAAATATAGAGCTAATTAGGTTCCTGCAAACCTTCCCACGTTTTCATACTTGGTTGTGTGTTTTTTCTGTTTACAGATTTGGTTTGTGTTTTTTTCTGTTTATTTAATAAGTATTACATTACTTACAAATAATTACAATATATGCAGTGTATAGTACAATATACAATATTATAATTACTGTAATCTTTATTTAATTTTTTAAAACATAACTATGTAGTAAATAAAATCTTATTTTTGATTGCTAGTTTTTTGATGTTGCAAGATGTTTGATGTGTCAGCATTAGCCTTGTCTGCGTCGCTCTTTGCCTCAGATTTTCTAAAATTTCTGCCTCTTCGTGTTTACCTCGATCGAAATGATTTATAGCCATATCCAACTTAGTAAAATAGAGAAATTACTTAAAAGTACTGTTTTTTTACCCAATAATTCCTACCACCTAAAATGATCTTATGCCGATCACCTTCGAAATTAGCTGATTTGCATAAAAAGACGCTTAATAATGAATTACATTTTAAATTTTTGCCGGAAAGTTATGAAATGTTTAGTAAATATTATAGTGAAATAACTTTACAACCGATTTAAATCAATTTTCCCTGATAATCTTTAATTAAAATAATCTTCTTTAATAATGAAATATATTTTTTTCGAATTCAAAAATACTTGTATTATGTTTTTAATATGGCGGTATCTTTATGTTATAATTAAAAAATTAAAAAATTATACCTAACGTTATAAAAAAGAATGTGATATTTAATTATTTTTAAAATTTTTAGTAAAAAATCACATTCACTACTACCAGCAACGATATCCTTATTCGCTTATACAGGGTGGGCCAAGAGTTGGATTCGGTTTGTCTTGGCCCATCCTCTATAACGATGTGTTTATACTTTAATTTGCTTTATTAAAATTAATGTTAATTTCAATATAAATGTTAGAAATTATCAAAAATTATGGTTTCATAAAATTAAAAAAATTTAAAATTTTGCGTTATCAATATATTTAAGTGTTATCTGTGCGGGCCACTTTCAATCCCACCACAGGTTGATCAACTTCCTTGGTGGGTCAACCGGAAAGTTAAAGGAGAGAATTCAACAAATTTGGTATGGACCACTGGTTCTTATAAATCAAAAGATTCCAAATGCAAATGATAATTAGGAGGAATAACTGACAATCCCACCACAGGTTGATCAACATCCTTGGTGGGTCAACCGGAAAGTTAAAGGAGAGAATTCAACAAGTTTGGTATGGACTACTGGTTCTTATAAATCAAAAGATTCCAAATGCAAATGATAATTAGGAGGAATAACTGATTATTATTAAGACATTTAAACTTTGATGTACAGAGATTCACACGACGTACAGTTGTTCAAAATCGATTTTTAGCATGAAAATAAAAAATCCGATTTCTTGTATTGTCTCACTTTTCCTTGTTATTGTATAGAGAACATTCTCAAGTAGTCAAATATAAATTTCTTTCACTAAATGATTAATTACTTTAGTAGAGCAAATGTTAAAAGTTTCTCTTTAAGCAGTACATCTTTACAGTCGAAAGTTTGATTTCAGTCTATCATTTGTCTTAAACAGAAGTTTTTTTAAATGTGTGGATAATTATAAATTTTTGATTATGTCTGAAGGACAGCAAGATATGTAGGAAGACTTGGAATTATTTTTGATCAATGTAACTTTTAACACTTGTAATAAAACGTACGTAAATAGAGAAGTAAACGACAAGGCGTATTTTATTCAATTCTGATGTTTATGTTTAAAAATAAAATGCAAAAAATTGCAGGATTTTATTTATATATTATTTATTCAAGTATTTATCTGAGTTATTGTGATAAGAAATTTGTGTGCCCCATATGTGCCAGCTTTTATTTTTTGCCTTTTTAAACAGGTATCACTACCTTGATTCAATATTTGGTCTTATTCAATGAGTGGCTTCGGCACAAAAACTTAAAAAAAATGCAAAAAATTGCAGGATTTGATTTATATATTATTTATTCAAATATTTATCTGAGTTATTGTGATAAGAAATTTGTGTGCCCCATATGTGCCAGCTTTTATTTTTTATTTTTTGCCTTTTTTAACAGGTATTACTACCTTGATTCAATATTTGGTCTTATTCAATGAGTGGCTTCGGCACAAAAACTTAAAACGAACAGAAGAATGTTTTTATTTGGGACAATGCATTTGTTCAAAGATTACCATTGAACAAAATATAGCTGATGCAGTCACTGAAAATTTTCGAAAAACGTTGAAGGGTGGTAGAAAAAATGCCACAGAATGGATTCGAGATTTCGAGTTATGAATGAAGAATGGTATTCATTTTTTGTAAACAGCACATGACATGATCCTGGTAGTCCTACCAAAACTTTGGACAAGTGAGGTATTAGAGGAAAACAGATGAAGATACAAAAACTTACAGAAGATAAAAGCGTTTAGCAGTTGTCATTTGGAACTCAACAACAACTCAAATTTGGAAAATAATCAGCTGTTTGGTACTTCGTGGCATCATCATCATCTCTGAAATGAGCACAGAAATATTATAAGTTATAAATCTATTGTGAGCCCTTCAAATAATGCTGAAAAACTCTTACGTTGATAATAAATGGAAAATTTCGTAAACATTATTTACTCATTAGAATCGAAGCCAAGTCACATAATGTAAAAGTTTATCCGTCTTAGCATTCTATTTTGATGGTTATACATGCCGACAAACGTTCACAAAATTTGAAAGCATAGTTCCTAAAGTAATCAAACACTTCCTACAAACAAAAGGACAAATAAATATGGAAGCGCAGGAAGCCCGAAATAAATATTTTAAATAAGGAAACAGCAGAAATATGTCGCATATTTTTACTAATAAATATTATTCGAAAGCTTATTGTCATCATAGGACTTATTTCAAGAATTTCCCGAAAACATTTGCTACATAACAAGAAAAATACGCTTGTTTCAAAAGTATTAAAATTATTAACTGAACCCACAATATCACAAAGAAATAGTGATGATGACTGCAGCAATGAATAATACTGTATATGTTACTGACTGATACAACTAACTTGTAAAACAGTTTACATTTAGTAATTTTTGTGTCATTTTTCATAATAATTTTCTTTTTTTTGTAAATATAATAAATATACATATATTACAGATTCTGATTACTTTATAATTTAATTATTAAAATACATAACTATGAATGTATAATATTTATTTTTATTTAAATATATCAATTTCATTAATTCGTAAGTAACAGTATAAATGTTTTGCAAAGATCTAAATCGTAATTTTTTCCTGCTAGAAATCGATCGGTAATAATTTCTTGATTTGGAAATTTCTACTAACATCGAATTATTTGTCTTCAAAATTTTTATAGCATTAAATACAACTTACATTTTGCGAGTGAAAATAAAAGTATAGTATAATTATAGCTAGTTGATAAAAATTTTTAAAACATTTTAAATGACGTTTTTATTGATACATTTTATACTTCAGTTTTTAAGCCAACTTGAAGTCCCCGTGTATAGCATTGGCATAACATTATTCGGAGTTCAATCCGAAGTTCTACATATCCAGTTTTTCAGAACGTTTCCAGGTCTAGCTGTTGAAACCCATCCTTCAACTTTCCAGTTGACTCAACAACTGATTTGGTTAGCCTGTGGTGGACTTGAAAGTTACCACCGCAAAATAAAGTATATTCATGAGTAACATGACGGCTTCACTTAAACAGCATTTCATTTTATTTAATATTTGTTACTTTTCTGATGTTTTTACATTTTACTGAATATGAAATTAGCAAAGTTAATTAAAGATAACATGCAAGTATGCTAATGACGTAATTTCTTCGTTTTAATTTTTATGACACCTTAATGAATTTTGAAAACTGCTAATAGTTTATACATTGAAATTGAATTAATTTAAATATGGTATAGTAAAGTGTAAACACATCATTAAATAAGTGAATAAGAATATCACTTTTGAGTGTGATCAATATCCTTGGTTGTGATGAATTTAATTTTTAAATAAAAATTAAAAAAAAAAATCACCGATTTTTTTATATAAAATTATATGACATTTTATAACATTTTAATTATAATATAAACATAACTCCAAATTAAAAAACATAATAGAAAATATTTTTAAACTAAAAACAAACACATATTTTAATTAAAGAAAATTATTATAAATAAAAGTTTACCAGAATAAAATTTACTTAAATCGGTTGAAATCATTATTTTAATAAAATATTTAGTAAACATTTCAGAATCTTCTGGCAAAAATTTAAAATGTAATTCATAATTAATCGCCTTTTTATGCAAATAAGTTAACTTCAATAGTGATCGTGCACATAATGATAGAAGAAGTTCGTTTCGCCGAGTATTAATAGAAAAGATTATTAGAATTCATTAGATGGAATATAGTATTTTCAAGTAACTTCTCTATTTTAACTAATTTGGATATTATGGCTCAATATCTTTATGATCAAGGTAAATTCGAAGAAGCATTGGAAGTCAGTAAAGCGGAATATGAAAAAAATTCAATTGATTTAGGTGAGAAGCATGAAGCTACTTTAATTGCTCAACATAATATAGCAATTAATCTTCTCCAGATTGGCAAATATAAAGAAGCGTTAAAAACATTCGAAGAGGTTTACGATAAAAAAGCAGAAGTTTTAGGTTTGCATCATCTAGAAACATTAACTACTCACGACGGCATTGCGTTATCACACTTCTACCTAGGTAATCCTCATAAAGCATTGGATATCTATGAATATAATTACGGTATAAGAAAAAGGATTTTAGGAGATGAAGATCCTCGAACGATAATTACTATGAAAAGCATTGCAGCTGTGCTTGCTCAGCTAGGCAGAGATACTTTAGAAATCCATAAGGATATTTATGATATACAGAAAAGAGTAAATCCCGATCATATTGATACTTTAAATACTAAGGCTTGCATAGCAGTAGACTATTATAATCGGGGTAAATATGCTAAGGCTTTCAGTATCTTTATCAAAGTTTATGAAAAACAGAAAATATCCAGGCCTGAACATCCAGACACTTTAACTACATGGAACAACATGGCTAATGCACTTACTAAACTAGCCAAATATAATGATGCATTGGAAATATATCAGAAGGTTTATGAAAAAAGAAATAGAATTTTGGGCCCAGATGATCCAGATTCTTTATCTACTGCTAATGATATGGGAGCAGCACTTGCCTATCTAGGTAATTATGATGAGGCGGATAGAGTTTTGAATGACGTGTTCAATAAAAGAAAAACCACTTTAGGTCCTGAGGATGAAGAGACCTTAGCTACACAAAATAATATCGCATTAGTACTTGCTGGACGAGGTAAGTACAATGAGGCTTTGAACATTTATAACTTTATTTATGATATAAAAAAGAGACGACGGCCTGACCATGAGAGTACGTTAAGTATTCGAACAAATATGGCTAACCTATATCTAAGACAACATAAATATAATTTGGCTCTACTCATATTCAGTGAGGTTTACGAAATACAGAAAAAAATAAGACCAATTCACAGAAATACTATAATTACTTTAAGTAGCATGGCTGACACAGTTTACATTCTAGGTAACTATAATGATGCATATCGTATCTATAATGAAGTTTATGTAAAAATGATAGATGTTTTAGGTGCTAAACATCAACATACTTTATTTACTCGAAAAAATATGGCTGCAATGCTTTCTAAACAAGGGAAATACAAAGAGGCTTTACAAATCATTGAAGAAGTTAATAAGGTACAAATGGATGTTTTAGGCCCTAATCATTTAGATACTTTGATATCTCAAGATCATATGGCAGCAATACTTGCCTGTCAACGTAAATATGATGATGCATTGAAAATTTTTAAAGAAGTTTATGAAAAAAAGAAAGCTATTGTAGAATATTATCATCCAACTGTATTGAATACTTACTACCATATCGGATCCATATATTCCCGACAAGGTAAACTCGATGAAGCATTAGGAATATATAATGATGTTTATAAAAATAGAGAACGTATTTTAGGAGCTGCGCATCCAGATACTTTAACCGTTCGGAAGAACATCGCAGATGTAATGGCCAAACAAGAAAACTTCGATGAGGCATTAAATATATTTAAGCAAATTTATGAACAAAGAAAAAATATTATAGGACCCGAGCATCCAGATACATTATCCACTGCGATGAGTATAAGAGCAGTACAATTTCTATTATCAAAAAATAATAGGAGAAATAATTGAAGATTATTTTAAGAATCTTTTATTTAACATAACATTAAATCACTAGAACTGAACTAAACTACTTCATTAATTGTGGTTTTAACATTAATTAATGTATTAATAATACTGTATTCTATATATTTCAGCTAAGATTTATCTGGAAACTGATTCTATCACTAGAACTATGTTTCAGATTCTAACATTAGAATTAGATGTAGCTGAGAAAGATTAAATCTTTTATTTAACATAACATTAAATCACTAGAACTGAACTAAACTACTTCATTAATTGTGGTTTTAACATTAATTAATGTATTAATAATACTGTATTCTATATATTTCAGCTAAGAAGATTTATCTGGAAATTGATTCTATCACTAGAACTATGTTTCAGATTCTAACATTAGAATTAGATGTAGCTGAGAAAGGAAAATGTACACATACATTCATATAAATTTTTATTTTGTATAGTACTATCTTCTGAATAAAAAATTTTTTCAAATTTTTTTCATTGAATCTACTTTCTATATCGAAAACTGAATAATATAAGCTTCGTTTAAAGCTGTGGTTCAATAAGTAAAGGAACAAAACCTCTCGTTGCTTTAAATTTATTCAATGTTTATATATCAAGTAAATACTACAGATTTGCCTTTGTAGCCTATATAGATTTTTCCACATATTCTCCATAATTGTCTTACAAGGGGAGGTTCAGACATTCGGGTCACCGATTCTTTTGAAATTTTGCACACCTGTAGTAATCACCTAGGACAATATAATGTGTGAGTAATAAAGTGCACTACTCCAGGATTGTCGAGAAAATCGCACGAGAAATTTCGTATTGAGTTCATATAATCTAAAATTTAATTACATTTCGAATGTGTCAGTAACGTAGTTAGAGATTTGCTTTTTTAATTGCGTGATCGCTGGTTCAATTCTTAGCTTTGATAATTTTAGATTTATCTGGAAATTGATTCTATCACTAGAACTATGTTTCAGATTCTAACATTAGAATTAGATGTAGCTGAGATCAAAATTTATGCCCAAGGATTAGGTAAAATTTTCACCTAATCCTTGTTTATGCCATCGATTGAAAGTTTATTCCCACATATTTATTAAATTGTGATGAATTTTACATGATTATATTATAACATATGGTAATCTATATCTGAATTTTTGCATTAAATAGAAGAGCCTATTTTATAATAATATATATTTATATTGAGTTATCTTTTATATTATTTGCTTTTGTCAACTTAAAAAATTATTTTATTTTAGATTTAATTATTTTATTTTAGAAAATCACTTTCACGCAAATAAGTATTACCAAACGTTGATATTACGAGGGTAATCCAGAAAGTAAGTTCCTTTTTCCATTTTCGCTGCGGAATAGCTGCGTTCGTTAGTTCGAACACGCGCGTTCTTTCTGCTCATAGGTGTGATAACAACACCGCCCTGGTGATTAAAATCTAGACCTTAACAGTTTTTCCTTTGTTATCGGTAGGAGTGAGATGACCATACTGTATATATTTATAGAGCATGGCTCTGTATATAGAAAGTACCGTCGCCTGCTTCTAGCGTCGTCTACTACTAGTAAAAACTAGCGTCGTCTGCTTACTCGCTGCCATGTTTGTCCTTCCTGGATTTCAGTAGCAATTGAATATACGCGTTAAAACGTGATTGCTTTGCTTTTGGTATGGAAAAACAAAATGAAATGGAAATCAATCGGTTATAATTCGAAACGTCCAAATGCTTTGATTTAATCATAAGCACACTTTTTGTAAGAAACGAAAGAAAATAAAAACACTCAGAAGTAGAGAAATATAATGAATTTCGATTTACAAAAAAAAAATTTTTAATTTCAGAAATTATGTTTTTATCTTATGTCAATATTTTAAATAAAGAATTCAAAATAAAATATTTTGAAATATGCAAATTCAATATATAAAAATCCAAATTACTATTATTTCCTGTATATTTTATTTTATTTCTTCCAAAATCTCGTTATAAACTTTCCATGCATCATCATATTTACCTTGATCGTAAAGTACTACAGCCATATTATTTTTCGTTATTAAAGTACCTAAATGATAAGGTCCTAAAACTTGCATTTGTATCTTATAAACGTCATTATAGATTTGTAGCGCCTGTTCGAATTTACCTTGTTTGCAATGCACTAAAGCCATTTTATTTTGAAAGTTTAAAGTATATGGATGTGCATCACCTAAAGTCTTTGTTTTTTCATAAAGTTCCTTATAGATACGAAATGCCTCATTATAGTTACCTTGAATATAAGTTATGTCAGCTATGTGATTCAGAGTAATGTATGTATCTGGATGATCTGGTGTTTTTCTTTTCTGAATTCCATAAACGTCTTTGAAGATATTCAGAGCCACTTCATATTTATTTTGTATTATAAATAATTTCCCCATATTTTTCCGAATAAGTAGGGTATCAGAATGTTCAGGTCGTCTTTTTTTCTCTATCTGATAAGCAAAGTTATAAATGTCCAAAGCCTGATCGTATTTGCATTGGTTGGCAAGTACTGTTGCGATATTGCAATGAGTAATTAAAGTCTCTATATGATCCGGACCTAAAGTCTTTTTCCTTATTTCGAACACCGCATTCAAAACCCTATACGCCTCTTCATATTCACCTTGATAGGTAAGTACTGATCCTATATCATTAGCAGTAGTTAAAGAATCTGTATGATCAGGGCCGAAAATGTTACATCTTTTTTCAAAAACCTTTTGATATATTTCCAAAGCATCATTATATTTGCCCTGTTTAATCAGCACTTTGGCCATGTTGTTCCATGTCGTTAAGGTATCTCGATGTTCAGGCATAGATATTTTCTGTATTTCATAAACTTCCTTATAGATTCGGAAAGCCTCGTCATATTTACCCTCATTATAAAGTTCTTCTGCTATGTAACTCCTAGTTTTTAATGTTTCTTGAGGAGTGGGATTTATTTTTTCCTGTATTTCATAAATTTTCTGTTGTATTTCTGTAGTGTCTCTGCCTAGCCCGAAAAGCACACTTTCCATACTTCGCAGAGTACTTAACAATTGACGATGTTTAGGTCCTAAAATGGCTTCTTTTTTTATATAAACGTCTTTATAAATATCAAATGCTTCAGATAATTTACCTTGATAGAAGAGTGATAATGCCATTCCTTCCTGAATAGTTAATAGCCGCTTTACTATCTTGTAGTAAATAGGAGAGCGACGCATGGTGACTCTTTGTGTACTCAATAGTGGTAGCTTTAAAGGGTTAGGAAAGACTTCAAATACTATAAATAAAAATTTAATTAATTAATGAACTAGGTAAATTTAATTATAAAGGCAAGTTTATTCGAAAAAATAATTTAAATTAAAATAAAAAATAATTTAAAAAAATAATTTTAATATATAAAATAATTTTTAGCTATTTTAATACTTGCCAGTCCATAAATATGGAATTTTAATGAAACAAATATTAGCTTTCCCATTTTGATTATTATAACAAATCACATCAAATTTGCAGTAAATTCCAGTTTATTAATAATATCCGTTATTACTTGATTTTTGATTATTTCTAATCAAGGTGCACGCAGTGCGCTGGGCCAAGTTCCCGCGGCGCGCACAAAACCAACTTAATCCGTACTTGCCACCTACATAATTTCGCTTCTGATTAAGATAGTAACATGAAAATTGTACGCATTGTTAAGCTTTATTTCCTTATGACCCTTTAAAAATTTCAAGCTTTAATATCAATGTGTCTAGGAGATAGGGGCCCTAGAAAATCGCAAATTTTAGTACTGACTCACCCATCAAAATTAGACTATTTCTCGTTAACGTAGAGACTTGAAATTTAGCACAAATATAGATCTTAGAATGCAGATAAAAAAGTTCTGAAAATGCTAATTTTTCAATTATTTTTATGACTTATTTAATTCATTCGAAGCAATCGAGCGCGTTGAGTCGGGTTGCATCTGGCAGTGCGGCGTCGTCTATATAGCAGTTTTTTTAATGAATATATACATGCGTTCAATCACACCACTATGTAGTGTTCAACTAACATGAATCTTTAATTAAAATAAAGATTTGTATTTCACAGGAGACTCCTGTATTGCTTGCTTCCCGGATAATTCTGCGTTTTGTTTTAGAACTGACTGTTGACTTCCTTCCTCTCTTCTTCTTCCTCCATAATTATCTTTATTTTGCAGGTAATTACTCACCGATTTGTGAGACAACTAATCCTGATGCGATATATTTTGAAGGAAGATAATTCTAATAAAATGATTTTTATTATTTGACTCTTTTATACAGATATTTGATTAAACTTGAAATATTTTTTGAAATCAACATAGATTATTTTTTATTGCCTATAAATAAAAATAAGCAATTGAAAAAATATTAAAAAGATATAAATTTTAAAGTCATAAGTATCCTTAAAATGGCTGGAGAACTCTAATCGATACTCTTGATTTTAGTGTATTTGTTTACTTTATTTGTAACTAATTTCCAAAAAATTTTATTAGTGTAATATATAGTTTTGTATTAAAAATTAAATAAAGTATAATTTAAACCATACTTTTTCAAATATCGTTTATAAAAAA
>AYEL01064131.1:0-35725 GCA_000484575.1 Olivierus martensii
TATTCTAATTTATTTTGTTTAATAAATGCATGTTTTGTCCATCTTATTTTTCATTTATCTATTACATGCAGTAGACTTTTAATACATTAATATACTGTATATATATTTTTAAACATTAAAAAAATTCATTTGTATATTTTTTCCCAAAACTTTTTTCAAATCATTTAAGTTGGAGTTTTACAAACCGTGAGCCACCATCGCCGCCGTCAAAGGGGCGCGAAAAAGGCGATACGGACAAAATATTACTTAACTACTATACTACATTAGAGAAAATTCAGGTTTCTATATAACGAAGTTTCTATATATCAAAATTTTTCTAAGACACTTTCAGTTTCGATATATGGATGTCCGACTGTATTAATATCTAAATATTTATATGTAAATAATGCAAATTTATTATTAATATTAAATTAACGTAATTATATACTGTTTAACTATACACATTATTTAATTTCTTTGTAATTTCGTTTCATTAATATTATAAAAGCCTATTTTCTGAGATCACAGAAAGAAAATTTGAACTTGTGTTCCAGAAAATTCTCATTACAGTTAAAGAAATATAAATATATTACCGTATTATATTTTGAGACTTTATATCGATATTTATAAAATAATCTCATTAAATTATAGAGTGGAAGAATATAAAAAAGAATTATGTAAATGATTGGCTGGAGTATTTTAATAACTATCAGAATTACTTAGAAAATATTATACTGATTTTTCAAAAGTATCACTACAAAGCTGAGATGATATTTTCTACTTACATCCGTAATCGCATAAGTCAATGAAATAGACACCCCCGAGAACTATGACCTTGATTTCTTTTAGACGGAAGAATCAATCTCATATTAGAATTTGAGAGAGTTTTTCATATTAATATTTAATAATATTGGATAGAGAATATTTTAGTAATTGTCCAACAAATATTATCGAACCCCATCATCTAATTTTGCTGTCTACTTATTGGTTTTTTCTATTTGATCAGACACTACGCATGGTATCAATGGAGCGGATTAAGATTTAACTGAAAAATTTGGAGATATTGGAACCGAAATTGATTCCAAATCTTTCACCATCATGTCGCGCCTCATCGTTTACTAGTTGATAAATTAGATACCGTCTTTGAAAATGCAATAAGCATTTAAAACATTAATTTGTCCGATGATATAATAAAAAATATTTATTAATCAACTAGTAAAGATTATATTTTATTTTAAAAATTCTGTTTGATGCATTCCTATTCATCTATTTCATTTAGATCATATTTATTAAATATTTATATATAAACTTTTAAAGTTAAACATAATTTTCTGTATACCAGTTGCTTGTGAATGACGAGCATACTTCTCACTGAGATGTTACATTCATATCAATATCGCTAAGTCGATCCTCTTGAATCAGAGCTTCAATGCGGCACAAATTGTCATGCTTGGCAAGCCATATCACTACTCATGTTGCACGTATGTCCTGTTATTATCGGACTCAATGCGCCAAACTCATCTGCTTCCATGACACAACATTAACACCGTATATCTCAACAAGTTGGCGATGAATTTCACCTGATGTACCCTTTAAAGGTAAGATTGCATACATTGCAATGCTCGGAAAAAATGGTATCGATCAATAGAGGGGTCGAGATATGTAAAATATCCCCAGTGAAGTAGATGTCAAAGATCAAAGGTTAACGAGATATACACGCGTCTAGGTAGCATAAGTAGCAGAGTACGGAACGGGTAGCGTCGCCTGCACACCATAGCGAGGCGAAGCAGTGTCAAACTCATCGATATATACAGTATATACATGTATAGACTGCGCTAGTAGTCAAGTTATCAGCCACTGCGAAGCTATTGACTGGAAGCAAAAAGGAAACCACTGGGAACAAAATCGGGGTCTACGTTCGCTGTGTTGTTAGCTGAATGCAACATTTATTGTTATTTGTGGTATCTTTTCTGTTTTTTGCGTTATTGATTTTATTGTTTAGAGTATGGATGTAAGAATGAGCAAATAAGAGGTGATAGAAGGTAGGAAATACTTTTCTAAGGTGAGGAATATTATATTTGGCAAGATTCTACTTTCACTACTTAAAATAAGAAATTGATGCTGCTGTTGTATTCACAACTGTATCGATTTAATAGTGATTAAAGATATGTAATAATTTAAAATTGAACACGTTCTAAGTTTAAACATTAGAAGTATTCATTAAGCGTTCATATATCCAACTATTTCATTGCATTGTGGCAGGTCAAGCAAAATGTTGCCTTATATTTGGCTGTAGTTCCGAATACGATTGACGGATTTTGCCGCAGAGGGAATACTGTACTTAAATAAGATATCTAAATAGTTGTTTTGACGTTAGGAAGTGAAAAAATCAGTTTTTGGAGCGGGGCGGGGCGTATTCGGAACAACTGCCTTATATTTTATTATTTGGTATTAATAGTGTAATTATGTTCTTGTTTATTATTTGATTATAAACTTTTGCCAATAAAATAAAATGGTAGAATTTTACATTAGTACCAACTAATGTAAAATAAGTTTTCTGATTCAAGAGGATCGACTTAATGATATTGATATGAAAATAGTACCGATCAAAAGTTCACGATGAGTATAGAAAACTTTCCAAAAGAACCATATCTCTATCGGTAATATTTATGTGGTTATAGCCGTTTAAAGTTTTTTTTACCTTTCGTGACGTCACTTCCGGCGATGGCGGTTGCTATATAAGTGCGTCTCGTCGCAATGGGCTTCGCGTCCTGTCGCCAGTATTGCTGCATCCAGTCAACACCACCTAGAGAGAGAAGGCCTTTTCACTAAATTCGGTAAAGCTGCTACGTCATCATAAGCGGACCGATGTGTGGCGCTAAATTTCGAAGTCTCGAAGTAGCCATTTTGTACAAATGAATGTTCTAAGTAGTTCAATGTTTCGTTTGTTATAATTTACATAGTTTTTTGTTTGTTATTGCGTAGTATTATACTTTTACATCAGTTTGTAACATCTATTTTCGGAATCTTCTGAAGAATAAGTGAAAAATCGTTTTAATTGTAAACTTTTGTTTGAACATCATGCCATCACGATGCTGTGTTACGAATTGTCGTGGAAACTACGATGGAGAACCAACAGTTGCTGTTTTTTCCTTTCCAAAAGACGAAATTTTAAAACAACGATGGATTCGATCAATTCCAAGAAAAAATTTTATGCCAACATCTTCATCAAAGGTAAATTTTAAATCAGTATAAATATCATACAGTATGTAAAAATTTAATGGTATACCTGTTTAATGTTTCGATTAATTTTTAAGATATATAATAAATACAATTTACATTTTATATATTTTGTAATATTCATTCATGAAGTTTTCTTTTTCTTTATTAAATGAATTTTGTATAATAATTTATAAATATAGAATATCAATAATTCTGATACATTCAAAATCCTTTTATACTAATAAAAAAATTCTTAATGTTTTAAAGGTTTGTGAGAAGCATTTTATTTCTTGTGATATTGTAAGGAAATCGGAAGCCTTTGATAAAAAGACAGGTAAAAAAATATCTGTATCTCTAAAATATCCAAGATTAGTAAAGGATGCTGTCCCTACAGTATTTCCAGGATGTCCTAAGTATTTATCATCTTACAAAACTCATAGGGAAGATTTAAATGAGAAAAGGTCAAGATTGGAAAATGTAGCTTTACACAGGGCATTAGTAGAAAGCAAAAAGTGTCAAGAAATTTATGAAGCTGAGCATAAATTTTCTAGTCTGGAAGAACTGAGTGAAAAAATAAATCTTATTTTATTTTAAATTTATAAAGTAAATTGTTATTAACATATATATATATGTATATATATATTATAACCACATATTTTGATGTACAAGAGTAAATAATAAACTAGAGGTAAGGATCTATATTTTCAGATCTAGTTAGATCTAAGATAGTATATCCATTATCGCAAAGTATTCGGGTGTTGTGCTAGTGTATGCTTAATTATATATCATATACAGTACACTTAATTCTGTTTTTACACGATAGTTATGTTCCTGAAAAATGCGTGTAAAAAATATACCACTATGGTAAAAAATAGAATATTGGTTCCAGAAATAATATAATAAATCCTATGAAAAATCATGTTAGAATCCTATTATTTTTACGTTCTTGCACTTTTTATTTCATAAAGATTGCACATGTATAGGAAAAAGTATTATATAAAGTAAATTATCATTTGAAAAGAAATATACGGTACAATTTTACATTAGCGCCATATGAATAAAAATAGTACCAATCGAAAGATGACGATGAGTAGAGAAAACTTTCCAAAAGGATTGCACTTCTATATGATACAGAATCGAGAAAATGAACAAAAATAGTAAATAACTTAATCGGCGCCTTCGTGTTCAAACGAGTTGAATAAAAATAGTACCAATTGAAAGATGACGATGAGTAGAGAAAACTTTCCAAAAGGATTGCACTTCTATATGGTGTAGGATTCGAGAAAATGAACGAAAATAGTAAATAACTTAATCAGCACCTTCGTGTTCAAACGAGTTGCTATGGTAAAGAGCATGCGCAGTAACTATCTTCACGCTATCTGGTTGATAGCTATCTTTTGCCTCGTGCAATACTCTGTACTTAATCTTTAGATTTTCGAACGGATTAGAGTTATTCTAGCGATAACTGTTCTGCAGATTAAACCGAAAGTCATGCAAATGGCCCTTAGTCACTTAAGCAGGTTCTTGTATATTGTAGCTTTGTAAACCAGAAAAATCTGTTATCTTACATGTTTACATTTTAATTAGGGTAATGTTTTTTGTTTTGATAAGAAACCCAATTTGTTCAAAAAAAAAAACATAACAAAAAGAACATTATTCTCCTCAAGTTGGCAGTAATTATACACCCAGATTTCACTTTGAGTTGTTTCAGCTTGTGTTTTTTTTTTTTAAGTTTTAGTATGTTTACATTTTAATTAGAGTAATGTTTTTTGTTTTGATAAGAAACACAATTTGTTCAAAAAAAAAAACATAACAAAGAGAACATTATTCTCCTCAAGTTGGCACTAATTATACACCCAGATTTCACTTTGAGTTGTTTCAGCTTGTGTTTTTTTTTTAAGTTGCACATGCCAGAATGAATTGTGCCATATTGCAGGAGTTTCAATGAGAAAAATATTCAGCATATAAAATAATTAAGACAATATTTCATTTTGAGTTATAAAATTCCATATTTTGCATTGTTCCTGGGAAACATTTTTCCTTTAGTAATACAGCAGCTCACATTACATGGTTTGATTACTGCTAAGTATATATATATACATATTTCTGATGCCAAAATATGTAAATACTAACAAACTATATTTATCTTGATATTCTCCATTTTTAGGAAATTGATAGTCTTAATCCTGATGTAAATTTTTTTGAAACTTACTGCCTTTTCTCCTTTAATATTACTAACAAACAATAGCACTTAATGCAGTTGAAGTTTATCTTAAGGGTTTTCTTACTAGTTGAGTATCTATGGCTAATGTTTTCAGTATTCCTACAATCTTCAGGCCAAGATGTTCTAAAAATGATTCGAACATTCTAATGGTTTGTTTACAGAATCACAACAAAAATCAAAAAAACAAACAAAAAATAAAAAATTATTGCTAAGTTACAGTTTCTTAGGAAATCCATTGATATCTTATAGATAACTAAATAAAATGAATGTAAACAAAAAAACAAACAAAAAATAAAAAATTATTGCTAGGTTACAGTTTCTTAGGAAATCCATTGATATCTTATAGATAACTAAATAAAATGAATGTAAAATCCAGTTGTGGTTGTTTTTTGCACACTACAATCATTGGTTCCTTCTTACTTTTTTTAATGCATATTTTCAGGCTGTAGGTAGTTCCATCACTGTTCTGTAATTTAATAACTTATTATTTTTCTGTTTCTTCGTTATTTTTAACATTTCCACTGTATATGCTTGGGTTTTCTTTCTGACCTTTCTTATCATTTTGGCATCTTCCCATTGTATACATAAGTCTGTCGAGTAAGCTTCCATTGCCAAGGCTGTGCTGGTTTTACCTTTAGTTATGTCCTTCTTATGTTCTTGCAACTTTTGGGCAAGGGTTCGATTGGTCACCCCTATATACATTGCAGCTTGTTGTGTTTTTCTGTCTAATACTGGTATTTCATATACTTCTTGTTTATCAGTCCCTCTCCATGGGTCTTTTTCATTTCTTAGCATGTTGAATACAGTGGGCCCTCTTAATGTTGTTACTTTTTATTAGCTTTTTTTTAGCAATTTTGTTCACCACTCAGTATCTTCTTAAGTTATATGGTACAGTTAAATACAGTAAATCGGAAACTGATACACTGCCTGAATATTATAAGAGAAACTCCTTAGCACTAATATAGATAATATTAGTGCTAAGGATATATAGCCAACAATGCTCCTACTACATCACTAGCACAGAAGGCCCTTATAACTGATTTACGAATAGATCGGGAAGATGCAACAGTTAAGTACCCCTCATGATGCCTGGATTGATCTGGTTGACTTGTTGTTTGTGAATTCTCATTTTCATTCACTGTAAGACTGCTCTTAATATTCGGTACAGTTAAGTACCTCTCATGATGCCTGGATTGATCTGGTTGACTTGTTGTTTGTGAATTCTCATTTTCATTCACTGTAAGACTGCTCTTAATATTCCTATATATACTTAACACAAATGACTTACTGTACCCATATTGTTTTCCTATTTGTACTATGTAGTTGATCTCCTGCTTCAGCCTTTCTTCATCTGTATTGTATAGTATAGCTCTTCTACAGAAATATCTAAATGAAGCTTTTTTATATTTAATAGGGTCATGGGACTTTAGTTGATCTCCTGCTTCAGCCTTTCTTCATCTGTATTGTATAGAATAGCTCTTCTACAGAAATATCTAAATGAAGCTTTTTTATATTTAATAGGGTCATGGGACCAATTAGGTATTAATATTGGTTCATACATTAGCTTTCTGTATACTGCTGTATTTAATACCCCATTGTCAACTTTTACTTCAATACCTAGGTAATGTATTATATGTGCATTTAGTTGCTCCTTTCTTAGCTTTAATCCGTAAGCCTCTAACATGAAAGTTTTTCTCAAAATCAAAAATTCTTTCTTCACTTGTCCATTACTGTTAGGATGTCATCAACAAACCTAATATAAAACTTCAAGGCTGGTTGAAATTTTTGTATCCTGTGGTTCTCTATATTTCTCAATACAATTTCTGCTAGGCCTCCTGCTATGGGGCTCCCTATGGATACACAGCTCATATGCTCATAGATTTTTTCTCTAAATTTAAAATAAGAACCATAACAGATTGTGTGGGCAATTTCTCTTAGTAGTGATGCTTTTTTGTGGGCATCTGGTGTGTTCTCCAATATAAACTTATAGAAAGCCAAGCAGGTTGGTTCAAGGTATAAAAATGGGTACAGGCTATCATAGTCTGTAAACGAACCATTAAAATGTTTGAATCATTTTTAGAACATCTTGGCCTGAAGATAGTAGGAATACCAAAAACATTAGCCATGGATACTCAACTAGTAATAAAAATTAAGATAAACCTCAACTGCAATAAGTGCTATTGTTTGTTAGTACAGTGGTGCCTCGCAATTTGACACTAATCTGTCACCGAAGCAAGTCGAATTGAGAAACTGTTGAATTGCGGGACAATATTTCCCATATAAGATAGAATAGATTAATTCATTATCAGTCCCCATCTTACTCCCCTAATGGGTGAGGTGAGAGAAATACACTATATTATTTACTTTATTATATGTGTTCTACCATTGTATAACACACTGAATTACAAAATACACTATTTTATACACAACATACAATTTACAGTGGTGGACAAAAGTATTGATACCCCCTCCATTTTTTTATTATTTTAGCAATATTAGTGTTTGAGGTTAATGTAACGTTTTTAAACAGTCTTTATTGAAATCTCTGTAATAAATTATGCTGTAGCAATAAATTTTATAAAATTTATTGCATAAATTGTTATAGGGAAAAAATAAACCTAAAAATTGCTGTGGACATTTGTATTGATACCCTAAAAATTTTAAAAATAAACTTATTCTTTCTATTTTTGTTTTAAATAATTTCAATGGAAAACGTCTGCAATATGTCGTGTGATGTCATACGTACATAAATAATTTACATATTGTCATCATAGCGTCATAACATGATGTCATACGTACATAAATAATTTACATAATGTCATCATAGCGTCATAACAAGGTAACAAGATAAAGATGGGGAAAACGAAGGAATGGAGTCAAGATGTGCATGAAAAGGTCATAAACTGCATAAAGCTGACCATTGATACAAGAAAATTACTTCCCGATTGCAGATTCCTGTTTCAACAGTACAAAAAATCATTTAGAAATGGAAAGCGCCATGGCACTATAACAAATTTAACACGTGCAGGTTGCCCATCATTATTGAGTGATAGAGCTACTCGCTTGTTGAAAAGAATTGTATTAAATGATAGAAAGAAGTCTTCAAGGCAAGTAGCAGCTGAACTTAGGGAGGGAAATGTGGCCAATGTCTCTTCGAGAACAGTTAGACAGCACTTAAACAACTGTAACCTCCGAAGTTGTGTGGCAAGAAAGAAGTCATATCTGAAGCAGTGCCATAAAAAAGCAGGTTTGGAATTTGCAAAGAAATATATCAAAGAACCGGAAACCTATTTTAATAAAGTTTTATGGTCTGATGAGACAAAAATCAACCTCTTCAATAGTGACGGTAGGCAGTTTGTTTGGCGTTTCAAAAATGAAGAGTTCAAAGAAGATTGCCTGGTGCCAACTGTGAAGCATAGTGGTGGTAGCGTACTACTTTGGGGTTGCATGAGTGCAAACAGGCCTGGAGACCTTGAAATTATTGATGGAATCCTTAATTCTGAAAGATATCAGAATATATTGCAATTGAAAATGATTCCTTCTGCTGTCAGGCTCCTTGGCAGAAGGTATTATTTTCAACAGGACAACGATCCTAAACATGTTTCACATTCAACAATGCAATTTTTTGATCAAAACAAAATTAAGCTCCTTTCTCCCTGACCTAGCCAAAGCCCGGACCTTAATGTCATCGAGCATTGTTGGTGCCAGCTAAAGAAAATGGTCAAGGATCGCCACCCCAAGAACATAGCAGAATTAAAAAGGTTTTGTAAAGAGGAATGGGCAAAACTCGACGTAGACTTTTGCAGGAAGCTTGTTGAAGGCTATCGAAAACGATTACAAGCTGTAATTTCTGCTAAAGGTGGGCATATTAAATATTAATTGTAAGGCATCAATACTTTTGTCCACCTTATGTTTTCAGTTTTTGTTTGTACAGAAATAAATAATTGCTATTTCTGATTGAATGTGCTATCCTTACTCTTCTTTGCTCTTTCCAATTTCATAAACAGGGTTTGAAAATGTTACATTAACCTCAAACACTAATATTGCCAAAATAATAATAAAAAATGGTGGGGTATCAATACTTTTGTCCACCACTGTATTAGCCCTTCAATGTTGGAATGAAGTCTTCCAGCAGACACCCTAGCACCCATAACCTTCTCTCTCTGTTGCAAAACATTGCCACAGCTGTCGTAGGAACACCAAACTCGATTTATATTTTAATTGTTCTGCCTTTCTGTACTTTATCTACAATTTTTCTTTGTTTCTTTGCTCAATCAAGTGTTCTTTTTGGAATTATTTCTCTGGTCAGTTCTCTTTGAACCCATCATTACAGTTCACTCAAAAAATAATAATAATTACAAATTTTTTACTTTCTGAAAAATGTAGAATGGAAAATTAACACAAACAACACGGGCAAACACCAATGTAGCCCAAAAAGAACTGATATATAGCAAATGACATCACACAATTCCATGCACATGCATGCGCCAACCTGTGAAACTCAAATGTCGAATTGTGAGACCGACAAATTGCAGGATGTTGAATTGCAAGGCACCACTGTAATATTAATCCTGATGTTTTTTATTGTGGTTAGTGCAACCAAATACAACAGAATATAGAATAATGAAAATTTTGCAAATAAACAATCTTACTTAAAATTAAATATTTTTTATCTAAGGATATTGTTTTTACTTAATTTATCAAATCTTCAGTGCTAAGTTACTTCACTCAGCTTTATATCATCAATATGGCAGTTAGTAAAAGAGGTAAAATTAAATATTTTTTATCTAAGCATATTGTTTTTACTTAATTTATCAAATCTTCAGTGTTAAGTTACTTCACTCAGCTTTATATCATCAATATGGCAGTTAGTAAAAGAGTTATGTGCATTGTTACAGTATTGTTTATACCATAGTGAAAACACTCCTTTTCTTTTAGAAAGTGAACAATGCACTGCATTACATTGTTCAATTTCTGCTACAAGTATAAAATAGGTATATTGCACATATTGCAGATGCCTCTTGCAATTTTCTGTTTGTTGAAAATATTAGTGCTGTTCTCTATCTTCTAAATTTAAATGGTTTCTTATGAAAATTATTATTTCAATTTACATCATTTCAGTTTATGTCATGTTTTGAATGAACACACTGCCAATGCAAAGTGGGGTCTGGGTATATTTTAAGTGTTTCAAATATAACTAAATAAAAAAATCATTAATATAAATATAAAATTAAAGATATTCCTTGACTTATGTAAGTAATTGGGATTCTCAAAATGCCAATGCAAAGTGGGGTCTGGGTATATTTTAAGTATTTCAAATATAACTAAATAAAAAAATCATAAATATAAATATAAAATTAAAGATATTCCTTGACTTATGTAAGTAATTGGGATTCTCAAAGAGTCTTATATAATTCAAATTTTACAGAATTTGGAAAAATTACTTTTTAACAAAAATTCTGAAGCAAAAATTACCAGAGTTAGTGAATTATTGTGATTAAACCTAAACCATGTTAGGGCAGCATATTGCTTTCTAACTGAAAGCAAGATAATGTTGCACTGTACGATACTGTACTTGTAATGTGATACTTAAAATCAACAAATAATATACCAAACGTAAATAAATAAAGTAATAAGATCTTTTAAATATTGTAAGCCAATATATTTGGACTTGCAAATCCTTTTCACTTTTAACTGCTTAAACTCTTCACACTAATTTCCCAATACAACTAGCACTTCTTGCAGTAAAGAACACATTTATATTTATTAGCTTAAATGTACAAACATTTTCGGTGTCTCTACACCCTCTTCAGATACATTCTATCAACTAACCAATTCGAATCAAGAGATTCATATGAATCTCTTGATTTGAATCGGTTCCAAATTATATATAAAAATAACCTGAAAAATTATCAAACAATAATGCATATGCTTGATACACTAGTACCTGCATACAAGTGTCACCAAAGATTGAGCATGCATCTGTATCTGCTATCTAGTAGTTTTGCTAATTAACAATTAAGATTGCTAATTTCAGTTATCTGTAGTTTGATAAAATATCTACAGCTAATAATTTCATCTAATTACTTCTGAGATCCATATTCCAGTATTCATAAGAAGGTATACAGTAAAATAAAAATTATAATTTTTATTATTTAAGTTTCTATAAAATCTCTTACCGATTTGGCATTACTAACATCCCAAAATTCTTTTGCACGGACACTAAAAGGTTCTTTACTTCTGTCTATTCTGCCTTCTTTCATAGCTTGATGCCTTGGTCCAATAATCTCTTTATTAATGCATAAAAGTCTTCTATCAAAATCTGCATCTCCTACCTTTATACCCTAAATTTGAGATTATTATTAATATAAATTATTTAAAAATTTTAATTAAAATGTATTTATTTTTATTTAATTTTCCAATATCTTGATCAATTAAACGATTGTAAATAATTCAGATTTTCAAAATTTTGGCAATGCATTCAAAATAGAAATTAACAAACTCAAATATACAACTAGAAATAATTTTTCTCTTTATTTTTTCATTAAATGCAATGCCTACTATTTAAGCTATTAGAAACAGATTCAAAAAATTAAATTAAAAGATTGAAAAGTGCACTAAAATATAGTAAACTCTCAATTATCCAGGGGGTATATTTTCTAGGTTGCAGATTAACTGGAATTAATCTATAACCTGGAAGTGATGCTTAATTATTGATGTTTTATCTTAAATGCACTATATAAAAGATTTTTAAACATCCCAGATTCATTTATTATATCTTAGATAAATGATGATAAAAATTAGAATCAAATTAAAAATACAGAAATTGCAATAATTTCCACTAACATTCGAAATACACAGCTCCATTTTTAAACAAAGATTGAAATGAGTGCAAAGAGCAGGATAATCGATAAATAAAAACTTTTGATTTTTCTTTTTTAATTTAAAATAAATTTATTGAAGTTCTTTCGACCCTCTGGGTTCTCTTCAGCAAATCATAAAAATATCTTTTTATGATTTGTTAAAGAGGACCCAGAGAATCGAAAGTGTTTCAATAAATTTATTTTAAGTTAAAAAAGAAAAATCGAAAATTTTTATTTATCGATTATCCTGCTCTTAGCATTCATTTTCAATCTTTGCAATAATTTTGTTTTATTTTTCAGCAAATAATAGGATATTTGAATATATGTATAAATGTAATTTATTTATTTATTTAATATTAAATGCATATTGTCTATGATTCCAATCTAATAGAATATTTGAATATAAAATGTATAAATGTAATTTATTTATTTATTTAATATTAAATGCATATTGTCTATGATTCCAATTTTTTTGAGTATTTTGTAGATTAACCAGAGTAATTCATTTCTCAACTACCCCAGTTAATCAATAATATACTCTAACTACAAACTTAGATTAGAAAAGTAATTTATAAGAACATTTTTGCTTTTCATATACCCTTAAGTAGAATATATAGTATTTTCATGTTGATTTCATATCTAATAAAAATTTTCATCATTCACAGTTTTTTATATCAGTTTATATATTTCTTACAAATTACAAAATACTACATGTTATATTATGTAATGCATTGAATTTGTTACATAAAAAAAGTAAATTATTTATTAAAAGGAGACTCTATTGAAAATTGACAATATTTTCAACAGTATTTATTTCTTTGCATTTTTCTGCTTCTGCACTACTACAAAACAATAAACTCAAAACTAGCACAAGACTGCAGAAATTACTTTATTTGACTTTTTATAAGGTAGATTTTTTTAGCCCCACTGATACACATGCACAGTGAAAAAATGAACATACGATACATCAACATATAATTGTAAACACCTATCAACGAGGGTATCTAAAGTCGTAGACTTTTTATAAGGTAGATTTTTTTAGCCCCACTGTTTACACATGCACAGTGAAAAAACGAACATACGATACATCAACATATAATTGTAAACACCTATCAACGAGGGTATCTAAAGCCGAGTTGATATTTGACCCGAATTTAAATAGCTAAAACATGTAACGGACTTTTTAAAAGATTTCCAACCAACATCTTAAAATTGTCATCCAAAACAGTGTTCATAACCTACAACTACAAAGTACTTCCTATAGCACTAATAAGTTTGTAATATATATTTTGCATAAACAAAGGATATTAATAAAACTGAAGGAAAATTAAAAAGCTGAAAAGATTTCCAACCGACATCTTAAAATTGTCATCCAAAACAGTGTTCATAACCTACGACTACAAAGTACTTCCTAGAGCACTAATAAGTTCGAAATATATATTTTGCATAAACAAAGGATATTAATAAAACTGAAGGAAAATTAAAAAGCTGATAAAAACATTAAACTGTAAAAAATTTTCGATATTATCATGTGATACATAGTCAAATAAAGTAATTTCTGCAATCTTTTACTAGTTTTGAGTTTATTATTTTCAACAGTATTGTGGCTCAGTTATGTATACAGAATCTCTTTAATTTACAAAAATTTGTCTTCTGCATATCTATATTTTAGCATGCAAAATATTTTAAAAATTATCTTTAAAATTTTGTATTATAGTGAGTAGTATAATTTTCATGATATTATTATTTTAATGATAATTATTGTCATTATCAATAAGTTTAATATCAATAGTTAATTTTTCATAATAAAATTATTTCATGTCATATTAATAATTTATCATAATAAGATTTACATTGTTCATGTATCATGTTATTATGACAGATTTACATTTTCTTGTCTTTTAAGTGATCTACACATTCAACATATAATATCTTGATGAGTTAATTTTTTCAAACTTATTTTAATCTTAAAATTTTTTTTTTATTTTTTTTAATACATCATCCTTCTTTCTAAATGATAAATTCAAACAGAAAACAACTCTTCACGGGAAGGTTTTGCTTTCTATCTTATCAGGGCAGGAGGAGCAAATGATATTGTTTTGATCAATTAGAAATTGAAAAAAATATTTACGTATGATGTTAACTATCTATTAAAATTTATAGAAAAAAAATAGCTATTATAATATATGAATTTTGAAAATTTTATTCATTTTCATTTGGGTTGTTCGATAATTAATGTCGTTTTTTTTTTCATAGGTGGCGTGAACTGCATATTTCATGTAGTAGTGATTGCGTGGCCTACATTATTATAAACTTGAATAATATCATAAACCAGATATCGTGGAACATCAAGACCATTGACTTTATCTATAATCATTTCCTGAAAAAAATAATTTATCATCTAGTTAATATGGATTAATATTGTAAAATAAATTATAAGAGTTGTTTGAAAAGTCACTGATTTAACATGATAATTTTCTCTTCTGAGATTTTTATTTCACATATTTATCACTGGCATTAAAACAAGAAACTCACAGTTTGATCAAATGATTGATACCTCTATGGTAGAAGTCCTGAAGCTAGCTACAGAGCTATATTGTGATTGCATATTGCATATCCTTGTCTGACACAAACCAGTGATCTTTATAGTATTTCTTAAGGGAGTAAAAAATGTGGTAATCATATGATGAGAGTGATAAGTTATGATGGAGGAGAAGAAGGATATTTCCACTGATTATTCATGCATTTTGTTTCAGGGTCATTGTGCAGACAGCATAACTTATCACCAGTTGCAATAAAGTTCAATCAAATATTTTGGCTGTGAAGAGGTTAAATTCTGACCTATTCTGTTTATTATTTCGTTATGCTCTTTTATTATTTATCTTTATTTTCAATATCATCTAATGTATTATATTTTAGTTTAAGAGTTGATTTACTTCCACCTTCTCCATCTCGGTATTTAGCAATCACATGTTACGGATGGACAGCCGTCTTCCAGACAAGCTTTCCCGGCTAATGACGTCATCTAAATCTAAATAAGTTTTACCACTGATTCTCGGTATGTAGCAATCACATGTTACAGACGGACAGCCATCTTCCAGATGAGCTTTCCCGGCTAATGACGTCATCTAAATCTAAATAAGTTTTACCACTGATCCGATATGGGAATATAAGAATGATCTCGTATTGATGTGCTGTTTGGTATATAATTAAATTGTAAAGAGGATGACATGAATTGATTGATCTGTAGACTAATAAATTTAAACTTGTTGCGTGTATTTATTTAAATGAAGCAACAAGGGACTGTACGTCACTCAATATAAAAGCCGACACAATCAACGACTCAGGAAGGTGTTGGTTCTAAAGTGAAATTGGTTGAGTGACATTCAAATTCTTGAGAACCAACGACTCAGGAAGGTGTTGGTTCTAAAGTGAAATTGGTTGAGTGACATTCAAATTCTTGTAAAGGTCTACAGATTGCTTGAAGTTTGTATCGGTGGTAGAGGTAGTAGTATTTAAGGTTTATTTCTGGAGAATAACTTGATTTTTGGAGATTTGAGTTGATTAAATAAGTTTTGTTGTTTATTTGAAAAATTTATTTAAAATAAAGCTTTAATTAATATTTTTGTAAATGTTTTTGAATTTAATAAATTTACATTTTTTGTTATTTAACTTGTTCTGAGAATTTATCCAATTTATTAATATAAGTTTCTAACATCGTTTTCTGTCAATTTAGATATAATAGTTGTTTTTTTACTTATAGTTGTAAGTTTCCAATTTTGTTTTGCTGGTTAAACGTTAGTTGTTGTTAGATCATTTTGATTTCATTATATTTAGTTTAAAAAATAGTGAAAGACCTGAGCAAAGGCCGAACTCTGGATTGCAGAGTCGTTAGAACTGTTAGGTTTAGTTGTAATTAATAGTATTGAAATTCATTAAAATTCGTGACTTTGCATGGCACCCATAAGGCAGAAATTTTCTGATATCCCAATTCTTCTCTCACTATGTGATGAATACATTCCAAGCTAATATGCAAAGCTTTGCTTATTGTCCTCAATTTCATCCATCAATCTATTTAAATTTTCATATTTACTGCAGCCACTGTATTAGGACTGTGACTTGTGGTGGACAACCATGGATCTTTCATGCCTGGAAAGGAATGGAAGATCCATGTGCTTTGTCTCTTATTTAAATCTCTTGCACTATTCAAACACTGTTAAACACAGTAAATATTTTGCATCATACACTTTCTTCATTTTCAAGAATTCCCACTGGTCTGACACTTCTGCACACAAAAATTAATAATGGCTCATTGAGCATTTCTGGAGCAATCCAACGTGGTCACTATACTAAACAGTAGTCTACATGCATGACTAATACACAACTACAGCATTTCATGCCCCATATGCTACTGTCTCAAACACTCTCTACACATGCATAATAGTACATAGTTCCAATTGTTAATACTGTTACCCAATGACTTTTCAAACAACCCTTATATAAAATCTATATTTTTATCAAGCATTATAAATTATTTTAAATAATAAAAATAGGATAACTCTGATATTGTAGAAAGCATACAGTCTATTTTGAAAATATTGACTTTTCAAACAACCCTTATATAAAATCTATATTTTTTATCAAGCATTATAAATTATTATAAATAATAAAAATAGGATAACTCTGATATTGTAGAAAGCATACAGTCTATTTTGAAAATAAACTATAATTTACAACATAAAAATTTGAATATGAAACAAAATAATTAGCTTATTTAAGACTTGAACAAAATTTATTCAGCAAAAATACTTTCAGTCAGTACTCATTTTCAATTGGTTATAAAACTCAACAAAAGATTTTGTAATCAATTGAACTCAGATTTTAAGAAAGCTAACTGTTCTGTAATACATCAATTTTATATTTTATATAAAACAAATTGTTTGGCATTCCAAAAATGATAAAAATTAAAAAACTATAATAAATTATCATCATATCTAAATAATCAGTTATTGGAACTAAAACTTATTTTGTATAATTCTTTTTAACAAAACACTATATAAAGTATATTTCAAAGATGCATGGGAAAATGCATCTTTGAAATATAGATTTCCTTTTCTATATTTTTCATTAAAGATGAAAAATATGAAAAAATTCCTATAAACATGTCTAGAAATGTTTTCTTTCCAAGATATTGATTATTATGAAAAAATACATTTAAATAATTTTTCGAAATGCACATCAATTTGGGCAATGCAACATTCAATAAGAAAGTCAAAATTTCTCATCATACTGATATATTGAAAGGATATCCTTAATGCCTGCAGCTTATTGTTTAATACAATTCCTTAGTTAATTCTATACGGGTAATGTGTACATAATAAATTGTGCTTTCCAAAAACTTATAGAAAGAAATATAATTAATGAAGTCAAAATTTCTCATCATACTGATATATTGAAAGGATATCCTTAGTGCCTGCAGCTTATTGTTTAATACAATTCCTTAGTTAATTCTATATGGGTAATGTGTACATAATAAATTGTGCTTTCCAAAAACTTATAGAAAGAAATATAATTATGCAAAATTTGTAATTGATATAATATAGAGGCATAACTGGTATAAATTTCTGACTAAACAATAATCATTATACTTTTAAATTTAAAAATTTAAAATACAGTAATACTCTAAAGTTGTGTAATAGATGGAACTGGGAAGCATAATGTAAGTCGAAAATTATGTAAATCTGGGTACCTATAGATTCCCAATTCTAATTTCAGGTATATATGTATTAGGTACTTAACTGACTCTTGATTACCAAGAAAACAACAAATTAAATAAAAGTTTATAATAAATAGTTGTAATTAAAGACTCTTTAATCAACAAATCAGCAAATTCGGGGTACCTATAGATTCCCAATTCTAATTTCAGCTATATATGTATCAGGTACTTAACTGACTCTTGATTACCAAGAAAACAACAAATTATAAAAGTTTATAATAAATAGTTGTAATTAAAGACTCTTTAATCAACAAATCAGCAAATGAAGTATGTATATACATATGTATGCATTATATAATTGTGAAACAAACAAGTAAGCGAGGGGGCATGATCAGAAGTTATGTATCTCAGGGTATTACTGCATTATTAGAAAAGAGATGAGGCTCATTGCAGATAATATACATAAAATCATATTTTCTATAAAGATAAAAGAAATGTCTTTTAATAATTTCTAAAAAGCTTTCTCAAAAAATCTAAATCATTATTTCCAAAAGTTTGAAAATCATATTTCCTTGCATAGTAGTTAGAGATTTTATTCTAACTTTTATTGAAAATCTATAAGAAATTATTACATGAAGTCTTAATTAAGATAAAATAAAAATGATCAAATTCCTTAAAAATCATTTAATACTAATCATTTAGGGGAATTTAGTACAAATCAGTCAATATCTTATTACATATAAAAAAATAATGCAATATTAATGTGATCGTTGTAGGGATACAGTTATTAGGAAAATAAAAAAAATGGAATAAACTGATTTAAATGGACAGAATTAATTTTAAATTTACTTTTATTATTTAAGAGGGGGAAAAATATATAAATAGTTGTAGACAATTTTTTTAGGCATTTTTTCTGTAAATGAAGTTGCTTGTAAATGGCAAATGCCATAACAGAAGTTGTGAGTTGGTAAAGCACTAGTTGGTGTTGGAATTTTTTTTTTTACTTGTAACTTGACTAACAATGTAATAAAATATTTATTATAGAAGAAATGAATTTTTCATTCATTGGTTAATATTTCATTTATGAGTATTTTTTATCTGTGGATGATTAATTTAATTTACATTGTTTTTGTTTTGCATTTTTTTAACTAATCTCTATTTCTTTATCTGACCTGATGTCTAGTCTCATAAAGATTGGTTAATTGGCAGTATATTATGTTTTAATATTTTGAACAAAGGCCCATAACAATTTCAATACAATTGTTAATAATTTGAATCTAAATCATTTTGGAAAAACATGACAAAAAATATGATATTTATAAAATAAAATTAAAGAGGTTATTATAAAATTTTTCTAGATATCAAAAATATCTTTTCTAAAAATTAGCTGAAAAAATTTTATCATAATAAATTATTAATTTGAATATATTTTAGAACATTACCCCATCAAGAAGAGTATTCTGTATATGACTTTCAGGATTTTTTCTCTGTGGAAAATATAATCCTGATACTTGGAAAATTGCATTATCACGGTCAACAAAAAATACTTGATTTTCTCCATCAATTAACATCATATATCTGTAAAATTAATTAAATTATAGTTATTATAATAAAAAATTCTCATCGAAATATTAAAAATTCTTATATCCAGATTATAATAACTAACTATAAAATTTTTCTATAAAAAAATAAATAAAATCCTCTTTAGTTTTATCTTCAAAATTCAAATTAAAAGTATGTAAAAACATTAAAAAATCAAATAATTTTAAATCTGATCATTAGTTAATCCAACTTTTAATAAATAAAATATTTTCTTTTTATCCCTTTTATGAACTATTTAATATTTAATTTTGTTCATACATATTCATCTATGAAATTATTTTTCCAATGTCTTATAAATAACTTTTAATTTCTTTTCAATTAATTCAAAAATTAATATAAGTCATACTTATAGAAGAAAAAACCACTTGCTTATAATATACCACTTAAGCTACTAGTTCAGATCTGCATGGCTCAAAATTATATAAGTCAGAGACCTACTGTAGTGTTTGTGATGTCAATGATATTGTTACTCTATATTAACAAGATTTGCCTTATTGAACTTTGGAACTTTCACTCATTTAGATGCTTCTGCTAAAAGCAAGATAAATGCTTATAAATTAAATTTTCTATACAAACTGCACTTTTTCATATAAGTAAGATCTCAAATATAAAAGTATCATAAAAAATTAGAAAAATCTATATTTTGACTTTGGTACAGAACTGCAATCTTTTATTGTATGAGATGCCTTCATAGGCCGGATCCAGCCCACAGGCCGGCTTTTGCCCACTCCAGCCTTAGAACATGATATTTTCATTAAATTACTGTTCTAAGTTAGTCAAAATCACAAAATAAGATAAAAATTAACTATATTATACTAGAATTTTATGATTTGTCGTAAAATTCACCAAGAAAGTAATTCAAATTTTTCAGTTGTATTTGTTTAAATAACTTATATTCCACTTAAGCTACTAGTTCAGAGTCAATACAGCACTACCAGCAAGTATTAAACCGTTTTATTACTGCAAAACGTTTTCGAACCCGTCACCGGTCCCTCATCAGTACAACATTTCTTTTAGATAACAGTCTAATATAACTTTAAAATAGAACACATTTAAAAGTTTCTGTTACAAAGTATTATTCTACAATCGAACATAAACTAGTTAACATTCTATTACAATTCAAAAATATTTATACAACATTAAAAAAAATCACGAAATAATTTAACAGAGTATTAAAAATACATAAATATAGAAACTATAATAACACAAACATTAAAAATATAAATAGATAAAGAGTGTATATACTGCCCAATAAATAAGAGCAGAGAGTTGGGACCCTCTTCATTGACAGGATATTCATTAAGGATATTCATATTCATTAACACATTGGCACAGGATAGCCAAGGGTATAAATAACACAGTCATCAACCCATTTGCCAGGGCTAGGCGGTCAAGCTTTTAAGTTCATATAGAATTAATTGCACACCATCTCCACGAAGCAGGCAATTCAACAGGAGTAGTGTCATTGATAGCCAGGTTATTGTGGGCTAGCTTCTCTAGTTGGATGGCCTCAAAGGTCATAAGCCCTTTAGCATCATTAACTTGTTTTATAACGCTAGCTTTGTTCCAGTCTATAATTATATTATCCTCATACGCTTTAATCGGTTAGCTTTCTTAAAATCTGAGTTCAATTGATTACAAAATCTTTTGTTGAGTTTTATAACCAATTGAAAATGAGTACTGACTGAAAGTATTTTTGCTGAATAAATTTTGTTCAAGTCTTAAATAAGCTAATTATTTTGTTTCATATTCAAATTTTTATGTTGTAAATTATAGTTTATTTTCAAAATAGACTGTATGCTTTCTACAATATCAGAGTTATCCTATTTTTATTATTTAAAATAATTTATAATGCTTGATAAAAATATAGATTTTATATAAGGGTTGTTTGAAAAGTCATTGGGTAACAGTATTAACAATTGGAACTATGTACTATTATGCATGTGTAGAGAGTGTTCGAGACAGTAGCATATGGGGCATGAAATGCTGTAGTTGTGTATTAGTCATGCATGTAGACTACTTTTTAGTATAGTGACCATGTTGGATTGCTCCAGAAATACTCAATGAGCCATTATTAATTTTTGTGTGCAGAAGTGTCAGACCAGTGGGAATTCTTGAAAATGAAGAAAGTGTATGATGCAAAATATTTACTGTGTTCAACAGTGTTTGAATAGTGCAAGAGATTTAAATAAGAGATAAAGCACATGGATCTTCCATTCCTTTCCAGGCATGAAAGATTCATGGTTGTCCACCACAAGTCACAGTCCTAATACAGTGGCTGCAGTAAATATGAAAATTTAATAATACTTATAAACACGAGACGGCACAAACTCCAAGAGTCAAAGTCCACAAGCATACTACCATACTTGCTGGTCACCACATCAGCACAGACAAACGATGGAACTCTTGAAGCATTGATGATCAAGAGTACTTATTATTGTCACCATTTGCATATGTATAATGATATCTTGAAACAAATAAATTTTTGTATTATAACAAATACTTTCTGAAATATTTGTTATCTAGAAAAAAATCTACATTATTTAAACAATATTATTTTAAATCACCAAATTGTTAACTATTCTTTTTTTTTTCTAATCCTTGTCGATGAGATTACTTTTTTCCAAGATGGCCGCCCCATGACACACCGTCATCCAAGCACCAGGTATCAAGTTAATTTTTCCTTCAAATTTTTCTCCAATCATGAATATAAAATCAAATTTTTCTCATTCCTCACAAGTTTTTAAATAATGTGCTTCTTAATCAGGGAGAAACTTTGATAATCCTATATACACAACATAAATAAACAAATAACTTGAAGTTTTAAATGTCAACAAACCTGTTTGTATTTATCTTTCAAATAGATTACAGGTAGTTTTTGGTTTATGAGCTCTCACTTAATGAGTTCTTACATTAATTGCAATAAATAAATGCTAAACATTCATTAAAATGCATTTTGAATCACTTATATAGCTATATAATACTGTATGATGTATGAATTTGTAGCAAAAACTTTGTCTGCTACAAATTGGCCCTCTGGTTATATTGGCATATTATGCAAATAACTTCATTCCTGTTTTCTATCTAAGGCAGTAGTTCATTTATATAAATGATCATCTACTTATTTGTTAACGGGTGGGAAAACTGGGAATTCTAATTACCTGAGTTTTTTTAGATAGGTTGAATAGTTGTTACTTTTTGAGAAATCCTTTATATAAATTTTAATATAATGTAAAAAATAAATTTTCTTTTTCTAAGCTGATGCTTACACATCAACTTAACAACAAACGTTCCTGTTTTATACAATAGACCAGTCTAGATAAAGCATGCGCAGTCTGAACCCACACAACTAACTTGGACAGACAGTAAATATTTTAATTTTTGTTAAATTTCCATAAAAACTAATAAAAAATTTATTAAGCAATCCAATTAGAGGTTGTTAGCCAAATAATCCTAAACAAGGTTAATTTTACCCTTAGTGAACAAATTTAGAAGTAAATTGCTGTTTTAATAATTGAAAAGTATGATCCCAAAACACACATCCAGTCCATTTTTTTTAATTTTCAAGAGAAACAAAATATGAATTGAAATAAAATATTTCATATGTGAATGATTATCTACCAGATATCTGTTTTTAATTCATATATATGCACTTCTCAGTAAATTCTTGAAATCAGTCATCATTAGTTTTTAAATACACAATGACTAAATATAATGGTGTTAATGGAAACTTGCTAAGTCCAAGGACTGAACATGTTTTCAAATTACACTTTGTTCTTCATTAGAGGAAAAATTAAATTTATTTTGATTTAAGTATCAAAATACAGTTGATTCTTGGCATTCGATGATTCCCAATTTACGGATTTGACTATCCTGAAAATTTATTTGTAACCACAAATTTGATTTTCGCCTGCACTTATTCACGGATTATTGCTGATCGGCAAAAATGCTGTTATAAATGTTACTCTTATTCATAATCTCTGTCCTTCTGCCTGAAAAGTCTCATTATCTATCTTCTCACTCCACAGATTGCAGGTAAGCCAAAAATGTACCAATACATACTCTTGGGGAAATTCAAACATTTTCTTTTATTATTTCATGGGGAAGTTCTGAGGCCTTCTTCATGAGTATACTATACTCATGGGAAAGGTCCCAGAATATGTATTTAATCATTCCAAATTAAGAACTACTAAAATTCAGAAAAATAACTTTCCTTTTAGCAATAGATAAAAAGTCCCAAGAAACTTAAATTTTTAATGCCATGATGTCATTTCAAGAGCTTCTAACATGAAAATTAATAAAAAATATAACAATTTTACCTTTAATAAACATGACAAAAATTCCCACAACAATTTATTGCCAACAGTAATAGCAGTTTGTTTTTTTACAGCTCTGCTGGCAGGATTAGGAAAATGCTCTGCTCATGCGCAAAGGACTGAGCGGTTTTCATTGTTACTGTTTTCTGGACTAAGCAAGTTTTCAAAAGCAAAGCAAGATTCAAGTGCCCCGTACACATCGATTAGCACAATTTTGGGAACAAACTGGTCTTTAATAAGATAGAAGACTTCAATAGGAGTATGTATTTGCTTAAAAAAATGACAAAAATGGACTGAATGTGTTTTGGGATCACACTCTTCAATTATTTTAAATTTAGGTTAAGATGAATTGAACAATAATTTTTATTAATTTCCTGAAATTAAAAATTTTCCTCAGCCTGGAGTCAAGTAAGGATCTTCAGATTACTGTCCAGATGCTTTAACCAATGCTGAAAGTACTGATATTGACCTAATTCAATAAATCTTCTAAATTAATTAAGTTATATCATCCAAAAATTGGAAATCTACCAATGTCTTAGTAGTCTAATGGTTAAGGTGTTGGGATGAAAACCTGAAGATCCTGGTTCAACTCTATGTCAAGGCAAATTTTTTTATTTTGGAAATTAGTAAAAAATTATAGTTCAATTATTAAATAAGAAATTGCACTAACTTACTTAAATTAAAAATAATTAATTATTAATTCAATAATATTCGTACTGTAGCATGATTAATAATTATTAAAATACCACTTTACTTCTAAATTTGTCCACTAAAATAAAATTAGGCTTGTTTGGAATTATTTATTAAATAATTTGCATTTTTTATAATTTAAAATTTTTTTTATCTATGGTTAAAGTAGGCTCATGAATTTCATTTGACAATTACATTTCTAATGTACATATTCATGCATATTTGAATTTAAGTATTGTTGGAGTTATGCAACTTTCAATTTATGTGGGATTTTTTCGATGAATTAATCATGTAAATTGGGGACCTATCGTAATGAAAAAGTTTTATTATTAAAATAATTATTTAAAATTTAAGTTTTATTTTACTTTTTCTAAATATGGGATACATTGTAAAATTTTGACACAATATAAAATTTTTATTGAGAAGCGAAATCTTATCATCAACTTACCAATATGAAACTATCTCCTAAAGATATTTTTCTATGAATTTAATAAAATGACATTTTATTGAAATTATATGTTTTATATGTTATTTTTTCCTTTATTTTATTCATGATAAACATTCAGTAATATATCATTGGTTTTTAATAATATTTGCAATGAATAATTATTACAGTCAATTCCACTTAATTGGGACTAATCTATTTTGGCCCAATTAAGCGGCTGCCCCAATTAAATGAACTAATAATACATATTTTATTTTAGAATTTAAGTAAATAAATAAGTAGGTAAAATATAATAATTAGGTATCTATTTTAATGATTTATTAAAATAGGTACCTAACTAATAATTAGGTACCTATTTTAATGATTTATTAAAATAGGTATCCTAATGTAATTAGGTACCTATTTTAATGCTTTATTAAAATAGGTACCTAATTATTAGCTTTTTAGAATCTCCTCTGACTTTGCCTTCAACACTAGGCCGCTGATATTCACGCCTTGCCCTCTAATTATAGAAAATCATTGATCTAATGCTTCTTCGACTCCTAGATCACGCTTTCTTTTGAATGTTCTTGGAATTTCTTTTTGTAATACCCACTTCTCACGCAGTTGATTTTCTTGTTTTAGGAGATGCATTATGGTAGATTTTGGTACAATTATATCAGCAAATCTACAATGGCTTGTATTAAATGGTTGGCTTTTAATTTTATCCAGCAAAGCAATTTTATATATTAAATGGCTGGCTTTTAATTTTATCCAGCAAAACAATTTTACTTGAAAGTATAAAATCCTTTTCTTGCATTCTCGGCAAATATTTAAAAATTTTAAATAAAATCAACACTGTAAATGAATATCGCTAGATATCAGCAATGAAATTTTATTTGAAAGTGTAAAATCATTTCTTGGCATCTTGGCAAAGATTAGTTTTTCTTGAAAGTGTAAAATCCTTTCTTGGCATCTTGGCAAAGATTTAAAAAGCAAAGCAATTTTATTCGAAAGTGTAAAATCCTTTCTTGACATCTTGGCCAAGATTTAAAAATTTTAAATGTGCAAAATCATTTCTTAGCATCTTGGCAAAGATTTAAAAATTTTAAATAAAATCAACACTGTAAATGATACTAGGTACAGTAGACTCTTAAGCAGACGCATACTTTCCAGATGCACGATAACTGATTTGCATCATGCTAGTGTTGCCAAATATTAGTATATGTAGTTTTGACATACTTTTAAAAAATTCCTAAAATATGTCAAAAATTGCTAAATTCCTTTTCTGCCACTGTCCTAATTAAACGAAAAGTTATCCCAATTAAGTGTTTAAATTATGTATTGGTTTATTAGTTTGGTTTCTGTTGTTTGAGATTTGGCCCAAAAAAGTGGATGCCCCAATTAACTGGTGGCTCAATTAAGCAGAATCTACTATATTTCAAAATTATTTATATCTCCTAAAATTTCTATTTTTCATATTTGAATAAATGAATTTTATAATCTCCTTAGGCAGGAAATACACTACATCCAATAATGAAGCATTTTGTTGTTGGATGTAAAGTATTTTTTTGCTTTTTCATCTCCTAAGTTGTTCTGACATTATAAGAACAGAATAAGAATGCATACAAAGAATTCTAATAATAACTACAAAAATTTAACTTAAATTTAAGCATATAAACATATTTATGGTGCTCATAACATATTCATTTCAACTTCCTTATCATCTACTATTAACATATATTATTATCATCAGTGCCAGATTTACCTATAGGCCAACAAGGACGTGTCCTAGGGACCCGCAATTCTAGAGACACTAAAACTATCAATCTGTTTTCAACATTTATAAACTTTAATAAAAACTCATTTTTTCTTATTAAAAGTGCTAGGAAGTAAAATTTTAAAGATTTCTTATAAATTACAAGGAGCCTTTAAAATTAGATGTAGCTGATTTGAATTTTTGTTTGTTATAAGTTATTTCAGAGATGATTATTATTTTTAGGGGCTCCAAACCCTTGCTTGTCCTAGGACCCCCAAAAATGCAAATCTGGCTCTGATTATCATAATGATTTAACAAATAAGTACAATAATTCATTAAAAGTTGTGTATAAAGCATTCTTCTGCAGTAATCCAAAGAAACCTAATCATCATGCCAATTTCCCTTAAGTATAATGGATTTTAATAATTTAAATAACTTAAACTATTTTTAACGCCATCTCGTAATCATAATATTTATTAATTATTTAATCAATGAGTGGTGCCATCTATTTCATCATTTGATTAAATCATTAACAAATTTAAATTTTATTAAATTTAAATTTGTTTTCTTCCTGATGTAGCAGACTGCAGAGAGAGTTTGTGATGTCAATAACCAAGTTCTGGAAAATTGGTTAAATTAATCATGTTGTTTGCAATTTAATCATGATCAGTAAATCAGGTTCAGATTTACACATAATAAACTTAATCTAAATCAAACATTTAATCACAATCAACTGTCCTGTTTAAGCATACCATTATTATCTCTATATATCTGCAATTTATACAGGATAATGATCTATTATATTTAATTTCCTTGTATCTTTTATCTGTTTCATAAAAACTGATAAAAGATACAAAAAATTTAAGTACTGTAGACTATTATATAAACATATCAAGGATGAAGTTGACATATATAAGACAAAAATTATCAAAATTGTAATGCAAATTAAATTTGTAAATTATAATTATTAAAATTATAGTTGTGACAAATCATTAAGCACTTAAGAAAATTTAGTTTCAATATCATTCTCATTAAGACCATTAATTTACTGACTCAAAATAATTAATGTTCCAATTATCTACAATAAACTTTAGTATATTTTAAGAACTGAATTTGATGAATATATGTGAATCTAGATTTCATTTTAATATTTTAAAAAACAGAAGATAAAAACAAAAATTAATTATTCAGATGAAAGAAAATTAGTTAATCAAGAGAAAATAAATCATAATTTATAGACATGAAAATTAAAAATTTTAACTTAAATTATTTGTTGCAAAGTGTATACATAGGATTGTTTGGAAAGTAATTTTGTTTTTTTTCCATGAAAATGAACACCATTTTTTTTATAGTAAATAAATCTTTTATTTAATTACATATTGACCATTTTGCTCCAATACATTTTGCCATCTCTCTGGTAGTAGCCCATGTTCTACGAGTATTCCATGCTCATAGAATTTCTGTTCTTTGCTTGTAAAAAACTGAACCAAATGATTTTTGACAGTTCATTTGAACTAAATGTTTTGCTGCCTAAAGAATTCTTTCAAAGACCAGAATAAATAATAATCAGAGGGTGCTGGATCTGGCAAACATAGTGGGTGCAGTAGCACATCCCATAGAAGCTGTAACAGATTCTGGCAAGTCATCAAACTTGTATGAAGTCTGGCATTATCATGATGAAATACTGTCTTTTCTGTTAATCAATTCTGGCCTCTTCTGTTTGATGGAATCACTCAATTTGTCCAATTTGTGTGGCAGTACACTTCCGAATTAATTGTGGAATTATCTGGTAGAAGTTCAAAAAACAATTCCCTTGAAATCCCACCAAACAAAGAGCATCATTTTTTTTATATGAATATCAGCTTTTGTAGGGCTTTGAGGTGGCTCATCTCTTCTGCTCCATGATCACTTGCATTCAGCATTGCTTTGAGAACATGTGGAACCTGAATATTGAGCTTTGAAATGAAACTAAGTCATTTCAAATGGTCATGAATGGGGTGATTGCCAACTATGACGGAGAGGTAGAAGTAAGTTAACTTTTAAACTAAAATATAATATGTTAGAATATAGGAAAATAACTCATGTTGTTATCCAGCAGTTTGCTTTAACCAATACTTTTATTTTGTCACTGGCTTTCCAGAACATGATGTATCTTTAATATTGAAATTGTCAGAATGAAATTTTGCAAACCAGTTTTGGCAATAGCATTCTGTTAACACATCTTATCCATACACTTCACATGACTTTTTTCTTGCTTGAATAGCATTCTTATCTTTTTGGTAATAAAAAAGCAAAACATGCTGAAATACATTCAATCTTTTTGCAATTTTCGTGTTGTTATTCAGCAGTTTTCTTCAACCAATACCTTTATTTTGTCATCATTAACTTCAACTGGTTCCAGAATGTGGTGCCATCTTTAATATTAAAATTGTCAGAATGAAATTTTGCAAACCAATTTTGGTACTAGCATTCTATTAATACATCTTCTCCATAACGTTCTCGACTTTTTTCTTGCTCTAATAGCATTCTTATCTTTTTGGTAATAAAAACAATATATGCCAAAAATCTTCATTTTATTTTCCATTTTTGATATAACACAAAAATAAATAACTGTACACAAAGAAAAATTTTTTATAAATAAATCTTGAAATGTCAGCTGTCAAAATATATAATGACAATAAGATTTAGAATGAAATTGGCTAATTAAAAATACAACTAAAGACACTCATAGAAAAAAAACGAAATTACTTTCTGAACAACCCTACATATATATATATATTCTTTTTTTAAAGTAATTATTAAGTACTTGTATAGAATTAAAGAATAAAAATGATTTTACCTTGTTCCATCAGCTTTCCAACTAACCTTATATGGTTTTAATTGAAGAAAATTCAGATTTTCATTATCCATTGAAACTGGTTGTGATCCAGGAAAACCAGAACTGTAAAATAAAATGTGAAGCATTTTTAGAATATAAATTAAAATTTAACTATTTAAATTATCAATATTTAATTTGAGAATTTTCAATAACATTTCATTCTGTTATAATCTTCAATAATTTCGAAAAAAATTATAGAGAAAATTAGAAATTATTATTAGAGAAATTATAATTGAATTCAAATAATTTCATAGTTTTTATCTAACTTAATAATTAATTAAACAAACAGTCTTCAGCACTTATTTAAGCGAAAAACTATACTTTAATAACTATTAAAGATCTTTCAGCTTAATAAAGCCATCATCAGACTGTTTGTTTATTAGTAATTCTAGTAAGAAGCGAAAGTATATTTAATCTATTTTGTTAATAATTAATTATTTTATACAAACTATTTTCTTATTATATGAATTTAATATATTCCAGAGGTTCATTTGTAATTCAAAATTTAAGCTAGGTTGACACAATCAGAGTACACTCGGTCGGAGACAAACTCAGTCCAAGTTTTGAGTTCGTTTATACGATCCAAGTGTACTCTTTCTATAGTCTGATGTGAAATGGCGGATCTCCTGTTATAGCTGATATATTATTGCAGGAGCTAGACAGTCACATTAATAAACAGATTAGATGGAAGAAGAGTTATGGACTCGAGAATGGATCAGCTTCATAACTTCCTCTTAATAATTGTTCAGGAGTGAGCAATTAGGTGCCTCTTTTAATTTTTTGCTTGAGGTGGAAAATGAAGGTAAAAATACATTCAAAACTGCCTACGATTTACTATTATCGAGTTTGATGAACTTTTAAGACGCGTTAATTCTAAAATTCCATCATTTGACACAAACATGAGAGCTTCGCTCTACCTATGCGATCGTTGTTTACTACTTTCCACCATCTTAAATTTCCAATCGACTGCTACTCAGTCCGAATATTTCGGTTGTCATCCGAGTTTACTCAATTTGGATGAAAAGATCTGAGTAGCATCCGAGTAGATATGTGCACATCATCAAAGTGAACTTGGTCCGAGTGTGCTCTGATTGTGTCAACCTAGCTTTAGTCTTATATTTATCAAATAAGGTAAAGAATATTCGATAATATATGGTATTAACTGTATCAATTAGCAGTGTCTTATTTTCAAGACTCTAAGATAAATGCCCTAATATAAAATGAAGATTTCTGATAGAAGTTTTATAGTCTTGAAATACTTGAAGTACTTGGTATCCCTCCTAGAACATGGTAGATAGGTTCCTGAAAAACACCATGTTGTATGAAACCATGTCATATGAGATCTGGAGCCAATATAAAAAAGAGAGTTATGTTCCAAAACCAATTAAAAACAAAATAACTTTAATTCCACATAAGAAACCTAATTTTTATTAAGAATTATTAAGACCCTAAAAAATCAATATATGTAAAACAAAAGAAAATAAAAAGTATAAAGCCTATGTAACATTCATATAATAATTATATCTTCCTTATCACTGTTTTGTTAAAATGAGAACTTTTTCTTTAATAATATCAACTTCACTTTCTGGACTTTTCTATGCATTTAAAGTGTGTGTATCTTCTATTCTCTTTACAAGATCTGTAATCAAGATGCTGATTGATTACATTTCTATATTGCTAAGATTATGATCATTTCTTTTAAAAATCCTTCTTCTGATGAGGTTACTTTCTTTATACTGCTTTATCTGTGAATCTTAGCACTAATAGCAGTTGGAAAATGATGCTAAAATAAATTCTGATCAAAACAAATCAATTAAATATTTTCTATTCTTCTAGTTTTTTAGCACTTTTAATAATTCTAATGTTTTCCAATCTAAATCAACATGATGTTCATAAAATCTACTTGACAGCATTGACCATATATGATCTTTCATTGGGTCCACAAATGTTCTAATAACCTATCTCCAAGATCTTCTTTTTATTTATACCTATATACTCTTCAAAAATATTCTGATCTTTATAAACTGGTAAAATAAACTCTGTTAAATTATGTACAATAAATTCCATAACAAAGCACTATTTAATAAAGATTTATTTTAAAAAGGTTTGATTACTGCATACAGTGCTAGAAACTATAATTATTTTAAGATATTGTAAAAATATAAACAGAGTTTAAAACAATTTTTAAATACAATATATACACCTATAACTTTATCTTTCATCATACTTGCGTTTATCATTCCTTAACATATTATACACTGTTGATTTCTCATTGTGGTTAGCCTTATTTTTAAGCTTACAGCAGTTTTCTTATCTGTATTCACTTTACATAGATCAAAGGGCACATTTGTAGATTTGCTAATGTGCTTACATCTGAGGATTTTCTCTCTTACTTTTTTATATATTTTGTATAAAGTTTATAGAGTAGCAATATATTTTTTCATCTTCTGTAATAGAATTAGGATCTTTGTCTCTATCTGCTTGAAGCATACTATGTATAAAAATTCTTCAAAAGTATGTATTAAACATTTCTTTCTTATAAGACATAGCATATATTGACCAATCTGATATAATGTAAAGATTGGCTTTTTATACAGGGAAATAATGTATTCACCATCTCTCATTATATTTGAGAAGTATACTCCTATAGTGTTTTGTTGTTCTAAATTCAAAATCAAACCCATACTTTTAACAGAGAGGTCTTTCTATATGTCCACCACTCTATCTTTATTTTTCAATGTTACAAAAATGTCATCTACATATCTTAGATATTTTTTCGTTTGAGGCTGGTATTTATTTAAAATGGCTGATTCTATTGTATGCAGGAGAATTTTTGCTAATATTCCAGCCATTCGGTCTTCAATAGAGAGTCACTCTATCTGTTTGCAGTATTGTCCTTAAAACTAAAGTATGACTAATAACAGAATAGAGCAACTATGTTCTTTAAGACTGAGGCTATCCTGTTATTATCAGGTATATTTTTGAGGATGAATCTATATAATGCAAGGCATACTGGTAGTAGCTTTAGAGAAGAATATAATTAAACTTTGGAAAATTATATTTAATCATTAAGTTTTATTATTACTGAAATTTGTAACAAAATTTTTATAAAATTTTTTATTTAATCATATCTTTAATTCTTTAATATCAGCAAGTCTAGATATAAAATCATATAAGTTTAATAAAACTTTTATCTTAACTCTAAAATAATAAGTATATAAGGATCTCACAACAGAGATAAATTGAAACTGCATTCTTCCAACCCATGAAATTTTGCAATCAGGATATGGCTGATATATGATATGGAAGCATGTGGTTTGGAGGTGCCAAGATTTGGGATAGGAGGAATTGACTTAAACTTTTATAACAAATAAAGATAATAGACTTTGTATTACGTAAAGAATAATGTGTCTTATAATTTATATTTTTAATATAGAAATATATTTATACAATGTTATATTATAATTTTTTTAAATTCAAATTATGTTCTTACTAAATTTTACGTTCAAATTCTTATACGTTATGTATGATTTGCTGAAGATGGCTTAATAAAGCTGAAAGATCTACAAGTTTAGTAAAATATACTGTATTTTCCACTTTTAAAATTGTGCTGAATTTATTTACTCGTAATAAGAAGTGGGATGAAATTATACAATTTTCCACTTTTAAAATTGTGCTGAATTTATTTACTTATTTAAAATTATTTTTAATTTTATAATTACTAGCATAGTATGCTTAAATTAACATAATTTTCAAAGTTCATCAAAAGAAATAGACAACAATAGAAAGATAGAAGATTCCCTAGAATTGATATAAATACACTACTTTTAAAAATAAAAGAAAAGATTAAAAAGAAAATGGGGTTCAATCTGATCTTTAATAGAAGAAATACTCTTTTTAATATAGTTAGAAATGACAAGGACGTTATTGCTGAAATGAAAAAAAACCAGAAATTTATACTATACCAGTTATGAATAAAGAACTCCAGGAAGAGGAGGAGTATATCAGTTATACTTCTAGAACTTTAGAAAAAAGAATTTGTGAGTATAAAATGGATGTACAAAAAATATGAATAAAACAGCATTATTGCAAATAGCAAATACATGCAAAGTGGAGGTCAAGTAGTAGAGTGCAAAATTACTGAGCATGATAGCAGATCCTAGACAGGGAAGAATCATCGAAAATATTATGATTTATGAAGAGAAAGGAAAAAATATTCTTAATAAAAATTAGATTCACATACTATTGGTGAAATATGGTAGTGGTGCAGAAAGCAAAGAAATCAAACATTCATCAATTATTATTATAATTGATTATTGATTATTATTATATTTGATGTAAACTTGTATATTTTAAAGAATTATTAGTTAATTAAATACTACAGATATTGTCATTTGCTTTATATATCATAACATGTATTGAATATTGTGTGTCCAGAATATTAGTATGAGCACCATCATTATTGTAACACAACTGAATACAATGACATGTTTGATGAGAAGTTTTGTGGTAGCAAGCATTTGCATGTTAATGGACAGTCATACGAAGACATATTTCAAAAATGGCTCTATCTGCAACTCTTGGAAATTGTAATTGCAGGTATCCTAATCCTGTAACAAGACAGAGCCCCTGGGTATTTTGCAATCAGAGTTCAAGAATGCCTTAATGAATTGTTTTCAAACAAATGGATTGGGCGTGGATCAGAGACAGCACGGGTCCCCCTGGCCTGGCCATCAAGGAGCCCTGACTTGTTCACTCCAGATAATGCTTTGTGGAGTTTCATTAAAGATGAAATCAGTCAACAGCACTATCAAACAACAGCCAAGCTGCAGGCTGTTATGACAGAAGCATTCAGAAGTATTACAGGCTGTTATGACAGAAGCATTCAGAAGTATTATGTACAGAATAAATTGAATATAATATAGATTTTACAATAAGAATTTATATCAGTACAACTAAGAAAGCATATTATGAAAATATTAGTCATATACAGTTGATGGTTTCTGGAAATGACCGATTTTTTTCTGCAAAACTTCTGCTGAACATGGTGTGATATTCAATTGTATTACGATAATAATGTTGTTCCTACTGATATTCTAGATACATAATGTTCAATATATGTTATGATATGAAGAAACTGGCAATATTTGTTGTACAATAAATGAGGTATAACACCAAGGTTAGTATACTACAGGTGTCCAGAGCCAATGGTAAAAATTAACCAGAAGTCACGTGGTGTATGACGACGATGATGATGTCATCGTTTTACCCGACGTCGCTTCTTTACAGTAGAAAGACTGTAGGAAGTCTTGATTTATTCAAATAACTTTAATCAAAAAATTTCATTAATATTTTGTATTTAATTTCTTTAATATTTGAAATGATGGAATTAAATAAGCAAAATAAAAAAATATATAAAATAATTTAAAATAGATAATTTATATCTTAAAATGATTAAAACTAAAGTGACTAGTTATATTATATTGAAATGTGGGGTGTGTCCAAATAAAAAAAAAAGCTTAACATGTTCGTAAGGATACCATTTTCTTAGTTTATTTAGTTGTGAGTCATTAAAATGTCTTGGATCTATCTTTTCATGCATTTATTAATATAAAAATTATAAAAAACACATATTTTTGAGAAGTTAATAAGAAAATTAAAAACATTCTTCTTTTCATAACAAAAAATTAACTACACAGAAAATAACAGTTTCAATAAAAAATATCAAAAATGACTATATATAGATATAACCATCAGTATAATGAATAATATTAAATAAATAATTAGATTATTTATATGTATTTATGAAATTTTTAATAAATCTTCATTACTTGAAATATTATAAAAATTCTTCACAGGAATTGGAAAATTTGCACTTAATTTGTAATATTGCTTTCAATATTTCTGCACTCAGCTGTGTTTTTTCTGAAGTCTAAAACTTTCTCATCACTGAAAAGAACATTTCGTTGCACCATTGGTGCCTAGCCAGCATAATGTAAATTCAATTACCGTATTTGCTGGCTTATAAGATGCACTTTTTTTTTTTTTTTTT
>AYEL01064132.1:0-39945 GCA_000484575.1 Olivierus martensii
TTTAAGATATAAATTATCTATTTTAAATTATTTTATACATTTTTTTATTTTGCTTATTTAATTCCATCATTTCAAATATTAAAGAAATTAAATACAAAATATTAATGAAATTTTTTGATTAAAGTTATTTGAATAAATCAAGACTTCCTACAGTCTTTCTACTGTAGAGAAGCAACGTCGGGGAAAAACGACGACATCATCCGGTTAATTTGTGACTTCCGGTTAATTTTTACCATTGGCTCTGGCACACTTATAGTATACTTTTAAATTATTTTCAAATCCAATAAATTCTAGCAATTATTAACAGTTTTAACATTTAAAAATATTTTAAATAAAAGTAAAAGTAAACAATAAGCCAAATAAGTAAGATAAATTGTTTATTCAAAAATGTTTTTGGCTATCTACGTATCTAAAGTAAGAAGTATTTTAGTATCAGTATAAAAATATTTTATTAACTGTAAGATTTTTGGTATACACCATCTTCAGCAATATTCTAATCATTACAGAACGTATTTAAATTTTATCTTTTTTAATTTTTTAAAATTTAAATACATTCTGTAATGATTAGAATATTGCTGAAGATGATGTATATGAAAAACGTTAAGGTTAATAAAATATTTTTATACATTAAAACTAGTAATAAGTGCTAGAATTAATTGGATTTGAAAATATAGATTAGATAACACTGGTTAAAAATATCATCTGATTGTGTGAAAATTATATTAATTTAAGCATAATATGTTAGAAACTAGAAAATGTTTTAATAATTATTTATTTTTAAAGTATGTATTGTTTTTAGATTTTTGAATGTATATACACACATGAAAGTTTAAAAGAAGTTCTGTAAAATGTTAAACTTTATGGAATGTCAGGTTAGTTGTCTTATTATATATTGTAACTGAAGATGATTCAACAAGAATTGAAAATGTTTTTAAAAAGTGTTAATAAAATGTGATTTTTATGTTGAATATAAAAACCTGCTAGCATTGAAACTAACAATAACTGCTATTCTCTGGGATACTATCTGTAAAAATAGTGCAAATGGACGACTGCGATAAGAGATCCAGTTTGAATGATGTTATTTATCGATTTCTCTTCTTTCTACTAGGTCCTTTCTTGGTGATACTTTTTTTCATTACTTCATACTCTTCCTTCGTCTGGACCTAGACCTTCTTCTTTTTTCTTCCTTTGATCAAGGGCTTTCTTCTTTGAGATCTCTTTCTTTTCTTTGTCCATATCACTGGAGATCTGAAGCGATGTGCAAAGATATCCTTCAGGCGATCTGAGAGCTTCCTCTCTAACTTGTGAGCCTTCAAATTTTCATCTCGTTTCCGTTTTCTACTAAGAGACTGTTTCTTTTCTTCCTCCATGATGTTGTTATACGAAAACAACATCAAAGTAAATTGGAACAAGGCCAAGGTCATACAGAAAGTTCCAGATCCGGTCGAACTAAGTATGGCAAAAAAAGTAAATATTTATAGGAGAGCAAAATGGAAAAAGATTATCAATGACAAAGAAAAAGAAGCAATTTCAGAGGCATGGAAATACGCCCTAAGATAATAACACCCACTAGGATAATTTGAAGCCTAAAAATGCAAACACATGTTCGCAAAGGACCTTTTCAATTTTTTTTTATAATTTAGCCTATTTAATATTATTTATATTCGTATTTATAACTTTTAGTAATTATTATGTTGATTAATTTTAATATTTTCATTTTAAAAATTATATCCCACTTAATGAATAATAACTATATTAACTACTTAAAAGTTGAAAGAACATGACTATAAACAACTGCTTCAAGTGCTTGTTGTGATTTCTTTTGTTGAAAGAACATTTCTGAAATATAGCTTTGGTTCCAAAATAGAATCACAATGACAAGAATTTATATATTCTTAGAACACCATTAGTTCTATTTGATTCAAGCATTTAGGAGTTGAAGATGACTATTAAATAGTTGAAAACGTTTCTCTGGTTAATAAAGTTTTATGGACTGCTAAAAAGTGCTTTAGTTATTTCAATAGTTAATAAAAACCTGCTTTAGTGCTAATTGTTATAAGTTAATGATTATAGACAATAGGTAGAATAAAATAGTTCTAGGACAGAAACTCAAATGAAAAAAAGCCCAAAGATAAAATCAAATTGCACAAAAACCCATGTGGACAAAATCTTGCTGAACAAAAAACCATGTATCTTTATTATTACTATTATTAAATAATTATTTTATAACTTTGAAAAATGCATAAATTTGACCACAGATTCTATCCCTGAAAATGCATGTCAATTTAATATAATTTACAAGTAATATATTAAATCAGTGGTTTCCAACCTTTTCGTGTTTGCATCCTTCTTTTTTCAGAAAAAATTGATACACCCCCTAATTTTCATAAAAGTCTAATTTTATAAATACTTTCCACTTACAATTTAATACTATAAAACAATATACTATAAATAGAAAAAGCAGAACTAATACTCTGTCTATCATTAAACTAAAAAGCTAAACTAAATACAGCTCTAAGACAGGAAAAAAATGTATTTATTCGAATTATAAGGCAGTAGCGTTTTCGATTCTCTAGAATCCTCTTCAGCTACGATCGGAAGTCCTTTAGCTGGAGTACTTGCAGAACTAGTCGTGAGAAATAAAGAAGAGATAGTACTACCACCGATTAGTAAAAGAATAAAACTTTATAAGAGATACATAGACAATATTTTGATTATAACTGAAAAATCTAACTATGTAGCAGATATTGAATCGAGATTATCGGATTCATCATTAGGGTTAAAGCTAATTAAACAAAGGGAAAGTAATAAGCAAATAGAATTTTTAGATATAAACATCAAAATAACCCTAGGTGAGTATGTCTTGTCTATATTTAAAAAAGATACTTATGTCCTTTTATTTTTGAAAGCAGATGCTAAAGAACCATGGCAATATAAGATGGCGGCCTTTAGAGCTCTGTTACAAAGAACTCTAACACACTGCACGACAGTTTAAAGCAGAGAAGAAGAAATTAGCTGGATCGAACAGCAAGCACTGAAACATGGTTACACTAGGAATACAATCAAACGTTTATGGCAAAAAATTTCCAAATGTAAAACTAGAAAAAATGATAATAGATTTATTTAAATAATAATAATAAAAATATAATAAAGTATTAATTAAACAACATAATTCAAACCAAACTTAGATATAGCAAAAGAAGATTGAGATCTCTAGACTTTCCTAAATAGATGAGAGAGAGAGCTATTCACCTTGCTGAGAGCACATACCTGAGAGAGAGAAAGAGTAAATTGTTTTAATTTTCTAAGTGTCCATATTCTTCATTTCACTATATTCTTACATGGTACTGGTCCCTCCTTTTGTCTCTATCAGACTGCTACCAAATGGGATGGGATAGTTTTCTTTTAACTCACTAAATTTCATTTATTTTTCCTCAAAGGAAATTAGAAAACAACTGATTCTCCTTTAGTGTCCAAGTGTGTCTGATTGCTCACCTTCTCAGGATAAAGAACCAGTATTATTTATTTGTTTTGAAGATAGAAATTTTCTCACTTCTTCCTTCTTTTCTCATGCAGAGCAAGGAATTTGCAACATAAGAGTTCCTAGTCTGTGAGTAAGTGATAAGCTTTTGATGGTTTGCAATTATTTTTTCTTTTTTTCCTCTATCAAATATTCTAAAACAAATGGTTGATAATTATGTCAGGAAGACATATTATAAATGAAACTTAAAATTTTAGAACAAAATATAATAATAAACTAAAATAACATACTATGCTAAATTAACATTATTTTGATATTCCAAAATCCTTGCAGACCTCACAAGAAGATGAATTTGATCAAATTAGGAATTTAATAATTTGATATATGCAACATTTTAGAAAGTTCAGAGAGAACTTAATAATTTTATGAAGAGCCATAAATTAATGAAAAAGTTTATACAGATTTTTTTTGGTCTATAAAATATAATTTAAATTAATATCTATTCTAAGCTTATTTCAAGAATTTATATACCTTTTCCAATGGCATATTTCTTGACATCTTCGTTGAACTTGTGATAATTTTGGTTGAATAGTTATTGGTGTAACTCCAGGAACACCTTCCATAAATGTTGGATTCTGTAATAAAGAATTAAATGAAATTAATAAAATGAACTACAAATATTATATCTCCAAATATTTTGAAGATAAAAAGAAATTATAATAAGGTATATAATGTTAATTGTATGTCAAGTTATCTGAAAGCTGACAATTCCACCCCAATGAAGAGATTCTTTTTAAAAAATCAATGTCTTTTTTATGATTATGTATAAGTGTTTTCCAAACTATGGGGCAAACTAAATGAAAACTATGGAATAGCTCGCACTTCTATAGTTTTCATTTAGTTTCCATTTACTAACACACCTCATCTTCATAGTGAATGCCATTATTGGTACAATTACAACATAAAATCAGAATAACTACAACAGGTACAACTTTATACAGAAATAGAGGCTATAATCTTACAATTTTATTCTATTGGCTAAACATCTGATTAAGGCCTTGTTATTCATCCTACACATATTCTTGTCATTTGATTCTATAGTTTGTTTTAAATTAGTATCTATTAATGACATTTCTAGAAATGAAATTTTTTTGTTAGTACTGAAAAATTAATTAATCAAAAACATCTATTTACTTTCTTATTAAATTCCCTCTTTCTTTTATGGCACATATCTAGGCCACCACTTCGGCTATTGTTTTCAGATGTCTCAAGAGAATTTCCATCATCATCAAAAGCATCAGGTTCTGAAATGAAAATAACATCAATAAATATTAGCTAATTCTAAAATTTAAACAAAAATGGATTATTTAAAACAGAAATAAATATTTTAAATGATTTGATAATATTTTCAAATGTATTTTGACAATCATTGTTATTCACTGTACCAGACAAATAGCATCAAATAAACAAATCTAATAAAACTTTCTAAACTGTTTGCTAATCTGTTATATTCTGTTCAAGATAATGATTGAAAAATTATGATTTTAAAAGTTAAAACTTTATAATATTCTTGATCATATTTTAAACAATTTCAATATTTCATTGTTATCAATTATTATCTTATTATACAGGAATACCTCGATTATCGCGTTTAATGTTGCCATGAAAAATACCGCAATAATTGAATCTGCGATAATTGGGATAAATAATGCATGTAAAATGAGTGATCATTGCCAAGGATTTTCCAAATATATTAATTAAATTTTATGTATAAGGTAAAAAAAGAAATGTGTTGAGCATGCTAATCTTCTAAGTTGATCACTCTACGTTTCTTCTTGATAGCTGTAGCCTTGATATCATCATTGTTTCCTTTAGCATTCACTGTAGGGGTAAATAAGAAGAGAAATAAATATCCACATGTACTTCAAGTAGAGGTGGATAGTTACTGGTGAATGGTGAGCAGGCACTATCGGATAAAAACGAAGCTCTACTTGGAGAGTGGCGACTCAAACTAAATGTAATTCTGGTCGCATATGTAGTGGGCTACATCTCGCAGCCGCAATAATTCGAATTTGAGCGCAATAATTCGAATTTTGGTATCAAATTATAAACCGCAATAAATCGAGCCTTGTTTCCTTTAGCATTCACTGTAGGGGTAAATAAGAAGAGAAATAAATATCCACATGTACTTCAAGTAGAGGTGGATAGTTACTGGTGAATGGTGAGCAGGCACTATCGAATAAAAACGAAGCTCTATTTGGAGAGTGGCGACTCAAACTAAATGTAATTCTGGTCGCATATGTAGTGGGTTACATCTCGCAGCCGCAATAATTCGAATTTGAGCGCAATAATTCGAATTTTGGTATCAAATTATAAACCACAATAAATCAAGAATCGCAATAATCGAAACCTCAATAATCGAGGTATTCCTGTATTGTAAAATACTTGATATTTTGATTATATTGAGTTGTTCAGAAAGTAATTTTGTTTTTTCATGAAAATGAAGGACAATTTTTTTATAGTATATAAATATTTTATTTAATTATATATTGACTTTTTTTATAGTATATAAATATTTTATTTAATTATATATTGACCATTTGTCCAACACATGTTGCCATCTTTCTGTAATAGCATGATTCCATGCTAATAGAATTTCTGATCTTTTCTTGCAAAAAATTGATTTTGGTCCAACACATGTTGCCTTCTTTCTGGTAGTAGCATGATTCCCATCCAACATATGTTGCCATCTTTCTGGTAGTAGCATGATTCCATGCTCAATAGAATTTCTGAACTTTTCTTGCAAAAAAATTGAAACAAGTGATTTTTGACATTCTCATTTAATGCTTGCAAAAACTGAACCAAGTGATTTTTGATATCCTCATTACTAAGTGTTTTACCATCTAAAGAATTCTGCAAAGACCGGAATAAATAATAATCGGAGGATGCCAGATATAGCGAATATGGTGGATATGGTAGAATATCCCATCCAAGTTATAACAGCTTCTGGCAAGTCATCAAACTTGTATGAAGTTTGGCATTGTCAAGGTGAAACACTATGTCTTTTCTGTTAATCAATTCTGGTCTCTTCTGTTTGATGGAATCACTCAATTTGTCCAATTGGTGGCAGTAATTAATTGTGGAATTGTATGGAAGAAGCTCAAAAAACAAATCTCTCGAAATTCCACCAAACAAAGAGCATAATTTTTTTGATGAATATCGGGTTTTGGAGTGCTTTAAGCCGTTCATCTCTTCTGCTCCATGATCACTTGCATTCAACTTTGTTGTAAACAATCTTTTTTCATCAACAGTTATGATCCACTTCAGAAAGGGATCATTTTCTTCACATTTGAGCAGTAAATCACAGATGTCAATGCAATGGAGAAAATCTTCCTTTAAGAATGTGTGGAACCCAAATATTGAGTTTTGCAACAAAACCAAATTGTTTCAACTGATCATGAATGGTTGAATTTAAAAAATTCAATCTTGTAGCAATTTCTCATATTGTTATTCAGCAGTTTGCTTCAACCAATACCTTCATTTTGTCATCATCAGTTTCAATTAACTATCCAGCATGTGGTGCATCTTTAACATCAAAATTGTCAGAATGAAATTTTGCAAAAAGTTTTAGCACTGGCATTCTGTTAACACATCTCCCTACACTTCACATAACTTTTTCGCTTGAACAGCATTCTTACTTTTTCAGTAATAAAAAAGCAAAATATGCCAAAAATCTCTATTTTATTTTCCATTTTTGATAGGACACACAAAAAAAACAACTGCATAGAATCAAAAAAATTTTTTATAAATATACCTTGAAACATTAGCTCATGAGAATAACAGATGATAGCTGTTATTGTTATTTTTTGATTTAATATAACAAAAGTTATGAGTACTCTTTCAATACGGAATACAGTGATACCTCGGTTCACGAACACAATTTTCCACAACTGCATTTGCGCAAAGGGCTCTAGTCTCTGATGTGGAAGTTAAATGGAACGATGCCAAAATACTGATCAAAGAACACGACCCAATGAGAGGGAGGATAACTGAGACACTAACGATCTACACTAAACGTAATACAAATAAGAAGCCGATTAATAAACTTGATGCCGCAAGTATAAGTAACGCCTGGAAATGGTGCGAAAATAACTAAATGTTGTTTTGCTGTTTATAATTGTTAAGTGTGTTATAGATTAAGTTTTATGATTTTCTTGTTATGTTCTCTTATGTTTTAAACTTCATTTTTAATTTATAGCAAAATTTATGTTAACTTATTTTATGTTTTAAACAAATTATATTGCTTTATTGTAGCAACATTATCTTTAAATTGTAAAACGTAAAAACATGGCGTTCTATAGAACAATTTTATGTAATTCATTAGTGGCTGAAGAGGATTCTAGAAAAAGAATAGCTAAAGAGGATTCTAGAGAATCGAAAGCGCTACTGCCTTGTAATTCGAATAAATACGTTTTTTTCCTGTCTTAGAGCTGTATTTAGTTTAGCTTTTTAGTTCAATATATTATATTTTGTATAAATAAAGTTCTTAAACATAAAAAAATATATTTTTATTATAGTGTAATAATTTTTAATACAATTAAACAAATCTTACAAAAAAAATGAAAAATAGAATTCATGTTTAATATAACATAATATTTAATGCAATGAGTGAGTTTATTTTTCAGCACAAATTCTCTCAAATTGTCATTGAAGATATTGCTACTTCCAATTCTTTTTCAATTACTAAACGCTATCAATAGTTTGTCTTTAAAACAGCTATAGCAGAAAGTTTCTGAATACTAGGTTAATAATGTTCTTATGGTAATCTTTAATTCTTTTATTGTTTTGTTTTACTTAAATGTACTTACTTTTGTCCGTGTTTGAATGTTTTTGACGAATCTGTTGTTGTATTAAAGGATGTGGGGTTCTTTAAATTAATGTGTCGGTTTTAAATTTCAACTGTTTTCTTGTTATTTGTGAGAGGGGTTTGGTTGGTGCGTGTAAGTGCTATAGCTTGAAATGTCAAGGTTGTTTTGGCAATGCTGTGTAAAGTAGCGTCCTGGTTCTATTAATGTCTTTACGTGCCTGAAGAGGATGTGTAGCACATCGAAAACGTTCGCTTGTATTTCCTGAAGAGGATGTGTAGCACATCGAAAACGTTCGCTTGTATTTAAGCTAATAAATTTAGTTTGATACTTTACTGCAAGAAGTGCTGTGTTTCTGTTCACATGAATATACATATTTATAGCCCTTTTACTAATTTATTTTTTCAACAACAATTTGAATTTATTTTTTGTTTGTTTTTCTCAGAAATGATGTTTTTGTTAATTCTTTCATGCCTCCTTGCAATAGACTAGCACCCCACAGTTTGGAAAACACTGTATTAAATTAATTCAATTATTTAATAATAAATGTAATTAATAAATATTTTAATATGTATTGTATAAATTTTGTTACAATTATACAAAGAGAATTTTGATACAGCTATAATATTTGTTGTCATGTTGCATCCAGCAGCTAAATTATATATGACATATTTCTAACTACACATTATCACAGGTGAAGTCAGAGTCCACTTGTGATAATGTGTGATTCATCCTTGACTCCTTGTTGAATTTGAACCTTGTTATTTTTATTATAAAATAATTTTTATTAATTCCAATTAAACTTTAAAATTGAATTTTATAACATGAAAAACTTAATAATCTAACAAGAAATCTGATTAATGCTTAATATACAGGCTTGCCAAAAGATAATGGTGTGGTTTCATGCTGTTGTTATGCAACACATGGTAAGAGCATGTCTGGAAAGTATTACACATGAAGTCAATATGGCAACAAGCTTATAGCAATCACTCTGTTGCACATACAGGGAATCTATAGTCCATGCAGCAAGGCATCTGCTATAACACCTGTTTTAATTGAGACATTTAGTAATGTTTGGTTGCTATTGTAACATGAATAGATAGTGCCACATCATCTTGTTTGTAATATTGCTTGATGCTAAGTAAAGGCTGAAGATTTCTCAGTATAAAAGTTCACATCATCTTCGTCTGAGTGTTAGATTTGTAATAGTGATGTCTCTGCAGCTTGTCTACAACAGTGTAATGGTACTAGTTCATGTAACTAATTGTGAATAAAGTATTGTACATTTTGTTGGGCAACATCTATGAGACAGTCTGGCAATGACTACTGTGCAGGAGAAAGCTGCGTTGTGGTGTTTTGTCGTTGGCAGAATGCAAATCTATTATCCTGTTTCAATGCCATTTCAGACAAGAATATCACAAGAATTCATCACATGAGAATGATATCCACCAATAGTCTAAACAGTTTCAAGAAACAGGCAGTCTGGAGAAAATTAAATAATCAAGAAGACCATGGATCATTTATGCATCAGATGAGAATGTGGAAATCAAGTCCTGCATTCAAAATCCACAGAAGTCCATTTGCAGGCATACTATACAATTGGATCTCCTGAAATTGACTGTGCACAATGTTGTGCAGAAAATGCTATTGCAACTCAATTGTTCAATTGTTAATTATTTCCATACAAAATTCAACTATTTGCATATGATCCAGCCCAATGACAAGATGAAAAGAATGGAATTCACATCAGCACCAGCACATTTTGAACAATTGAGCAGAATGTGTTCAATGTTTGTTTTCCTGATCAATAGATTGAACAAAATAGACCTATTCCTTGATCTCTATGAAGCCAGATTTTACTCCATTGGACTTCTTTTTATGAGGTCATGTGAAAGCACTGGTTTACAGTGAAAAGATTCAGGATCTTGTCCATTTGAAAGAAAGGAGTAACAACAATAGCAAGTATTATATCAAATGTTCTTGCTCAAGTGTGGACCAAGATTGAATATTGTTTTGATGTGTGCCATGCTGTTAATGGCAAATACATTGAAACACTAATGTTTTTCAAAAAATATGTTCATTATTAACTGCAATAAAAATATTTCATAGCATACTGCATAACGTTTCTTGCCACATAGACTCATATCAAACCCTACCCATTATTTTTTGAATATCATGCATTATAAAATGATAGCACTTCTGTTAAAAAATATCATTTTTTAATTATAAATTATAAATTTATGAGATTCAAATATAAGATAATTCCTACTTTTTACTTTTTCTTTAAATTTTGCTTTATATTCAGATTAGTATAACATTTTTAGTTGGACTTGCCTGTTTTGAACTTTATATTATCAGCTTATACAGTTCATTAGGAATGGCAGATAAATCCCATGAAGAGGAAGAAGCAAATGAAGTAAAGGAAGATAAAAAAACTGTTACAATGCCAATGTATAATCTTGGGGAAAATAAAAAATTCTTAAAGATAAACATGAGTTCTGAATTGTTTTGCTAAAATTTTCAGAATTTAAGATAATATTTATAAAATGTACTAGATTTTTATAAATTTTACATTTTAAAGTATCAGATTTTAACAGAGTTTACTGCAGCAATAATAATAATAGTTAACAATAATAATAATAACAATAACAACAACAATAATAATAATAATAATAATACCTGCTCTATATTAGAAGCTTAAAGTGAAATTATTGAAAATGTAGAATATATAAAATATGTAGGATATATGTATCCTGTGTGTACATAACTTTTTTCATTAAATATGCATTCTATGATAATTAGCCTATCATTTATAATGAAACACACATTACATCATTATAACAATCTAAAACCTTATTCTTCTGCTTAAAATATTATAGAAAATAAAACAAGCATTGTAAGCAGGTATATAATGTTTATTATTAAATAATACTATATATGTGGTAACAATTTTGGCCTTTTACATCCCTCTCTTCAATTGCATCTAACAAGTTAGATTCAGCTGAAGAGGGATATAGAAGGAAGATTATATTACCACATGCTTATTATAATTAGTAAATGACTAACAATTCTGATATTCTTTAGCATTAATTAATAATAAATATTACATACCTATTTTTAGTAATTGTTTAATTTCATATCTTACATTATTAACAAAATTAAAATAAACTAAGAAACTGCTTATATCCAATCAGCAAAAGTTCAAACATTTAATAGCACAAATAGCAGTCAAGCATATTGTTCAGTTCAACTAAAGATGGTATTTTAATGTACTGAAAACATTTTTGTTCTATTAAAATCTATTTTATTTATGCTTGACTGCTATTTGTGCTGTTAAATGTTTGAACTCTTACATTATACTATACAGAAAAATTATGGGATTTTATGTATTAAACTTCAGTAAAAATTTGAATTCAGAATCAAAGAAGTAATTTTAAAATAATAGTTAAAATTTTTCCCCAATGATATTCTTTAATTTACTCTATGAATCAAGACTGCTTCTACTGTGATAATGTATTGGATACTAGATATACATTAAAGAAAATATAACACAATTCAAAATTGATATCAAAATTTATACCAACATTTGTATTGATAATTAATATAGTAATAAACTAATAGTTTATTAAATTTTAAATATTTTGTTTTATGAATGTTATACTATACTGTTTACTTAATCTGCTACTTATAAAATCCCAAATAATTATAGCACTTTAAGCAGGAATACTATTATGTCTAAACCAATAACACTAAATATACATACAACAAAATTTATTCTGTTTATTTGTTATCTGGAGCGCTTTTGGCTTATTTACAGCCCTCATCAGCAGTACAATCAATTACAGTTCGTTAAAATCGAACATAGAAGGAACATCTACATTTCAAAACTAACATATTATAATTGTTACTATAGTAACATTATTATATAGTTATAGTTATAGGTAGTACTATAGGTATAGTTATTACTATAATAAATTTTAAAAACTTAATACCCTAAATTAATTTAACATTGTATAATACTGAACATATAATATTAAACTTAGCCTAAAGTATATATTACGCAACCGATATTAATGTGATTATTAAATTAAAATCGACTATTGTTTTTGTGCTTTTTCACACCACATCCAAGCTTGGCTGACTGTATTGGGTTCCATGGTGTTAATTACACTATAACCTTTAGAATTTTATCCATTATGTTAATAGCCTCCGCAATTTTACCTTTCAGTGGGTCATCCATTCTCTTAAATATCTTGGCTTCATCCCAGTTTACCTCCGTGTCAAAGTTGGCCAGCCGTTGTGCTAGGGATGTCTTCTCATTATTCTCTGCTGCGTCTTTTTGGTGTTCCGATAGTCTTTTTTGCAAGGAACAGGAAGTGTAACCAAAGTACATCTCATCTCTTCGTGTGTCTAGGTTCTTAGAAGGGATTTCATACACTCCGGGGAATTCGTTGCATTTCCTTCGTTATTTTCTCTAACTTTCTTCTAAATTTTCTGAAAATCCGGTTATTTTCTACAGAGTATATTTTCATTTCTGCATCATATGTGTTGTTTGTTGTCATTGGCACCTTGCCTAGTATTTTTGCATGCAATCTTTTCCCATAGTTTAAGTATGGTGTTCCGACTATAACCATGTAATTCCCCTTGGTGGAGTACCCATTCGAGTTCTTCGTTGGCCATATCTTGATTGCTACAGTGTGTCAAAATTCTCTGTAATAAGGTCCTAAACACTGCCATTTTGTAATGCCATGGTTCTTTTGCTGTGGACTTAATAAAGAATGGCCTGTAAGTGTTCTTTCTAAACACTGATGTAATGTAGTTGCCATTAGCAATTTTAATACTAACATCTAAATAATTAATAGTTAATTCATCCCATTCCTGCCTTTTTAAACTAAGACCTAAGGACTCATTGCTTAATAAATTCTCAAGGTTATACCTATCACTCGTTTTCTCCTTTACTACTAGGATGTCATCCACATATCTTTTATAGAGACGGATGTTCGCACTTAATGTCGGTATAATGGATTCTTTTTCTTATGGACAACCAATTCAGCCAGCACACTTGCAAGGGGACTGCCAATTGGAACCTCTTTTGTCTGTTGGTAATATCTACCATTAAACAGAAAGTATGATTTATGTAATAATAGGTGGCATAACTTTCTAATCATAGATGGTTTGCACTTTTTTTGCGGTAAGTGTGATAATAGGAGACAGTATAATTCTATGCATGCTGGTTCAATTTCGATCTTTGGGTATAAGGATTCGAAATCATAAACCTCCAATACTTCATCAGGGAGGAATCCAACTTCAAATAAAGCATCTAACATTTCTTTGGCTGACTGTATGGACCAAGAGTATCCTTTCACATGTTCTAAGCACCATTTTGTTAACACTGATTCAATTTCATACGTTGGAGAGTTACATTTCTCTACAATGGATCTAAAAGAAATTGGTTGCTTATGCAACTTAACAAAGGCGAAGAGTCTTGGCACTAGTGGAGTTTTAACAGTAGTATTTCTTAAGAAAGCAGGCATTTTCTTTGAATGTACTAACCTACTAACATCATTGGCAATTTATTCCATTGGGTCGTCTGTTAGCTCTTCACAGAAAGTATCCTGTATGTATTTATATAAAAAATGTTCATAAGTCTGTTTCTTTAGGATAACCATCATTTTGGTCTTATCATCTCTACAACATTTGACTTTGTGATCAAGCAGCCATTCCCTTGCCGCTCTAAGTTTGTTCCAAGTTTTTTTAACTTTTTGTGCCTCGGCTTCATTGTTTCCATATGTTACATTTCTAGCCAATGACCATCATACTTCTTCTGCAAGGATTTTATCACATCTAGATAAAATGGGTTCTACTTCTATCACTATATTGTCCCAGTGTACAGGTCATTCTATGAAAGTATTAGGTCCTTTCGAAAGGATGTTTTCCACAAAGGTTGGAATTTGTATATCATCCAAAATTCTATATGGCTTACTGGATCTATCATACCCTTGGTCCATACAGTCAGCCAAAGAAATGTTAGATGCTTTATTTGAAGTTGGATCAATTATAATAAATTATCTTAAATTTAATATAATATTTTTATTTTGTAATACATTATATTTACCATTACACCATTCTGGTAAAGGTGGAGGTGGAGGTGTATCAGCTGGATCCCCATAGCGCATGAAAAGTTCTCTTAAATAATCACTTTTATAAATTCCAGGAGGTCTGGCCTAAATAAAAATTATTTAATTAGATAAAATATTCTATATTAATTAATTTATATTGCTATATTCATTCTTAAATGTCTAATATTTACTTAAATTTTTATGTTGATTTTAAAATTCCAATTTATTTAATTGAGTGTCTTGTGTGATAGAATATTAAGATTCAGTAAATGCAATTGCTATATTTGTTAAAAAGTGAAATTTCTGCAAGATTGAAGATTTCTTAGATAAGTTAATATTTTTATTTATAGGTTAATATCAAAATCTAAAAACTGATATATAATTTATAACTAGAGCTGCTGGTTTGAATTAGCTAAATCAGAAGAGATTGAATGTATTTATGAAAAAGGTCAAGCTTAGGTTATTTGTTTACTTACTAAAAAATATCAAACTTTATACTTTTAAAAGTTTTTAAATTGGTTAATGATTTTTACTGAGCAATAAAAATTATTCTGAAGTGCAGATGCCAAAACAAGGATGCTCACACCTTTATAGTAGAGTGAAAATGTAGTGAGTTGAATTTTTTATTAAAGAACACTAATTCTAATTATAACAATAGTTTTCATTCCAATGATCAGATTATAAGTGGAATGTGATATGATTATAAATTAGAAATACTTTAATGCAATGCTTCTCAATCACTGTGCCATGGCACACTAGTGTGCTGCCAAACCTTTGATGGTGTGCCATGAAAAATTAAGAATGAATTAGGTAAGAATCAAACTGCCCTGCTCGCAGAGAGTGCATTCTATTGCAAGCTACATCCAGCACCGCCTGAGTGATCACATCGAAACTGACAGATTGTTTGCCAACAGAAATGCCAATATCTAGCCTGAGAATTGAAATGTGGTATGTTTTCTTTCTTTTCTGTGTGAGCTGGCAAGCCAGGGGTTTTTTCCAGACCCTCAGGAATATCAGGTGTAGCAACTGACTGTTCTTTTGGATCCTCCAACTGGTGATTTGATGGAATTTTGACTGCCGAAAGGCAAAGGTTTCTTCCATGTGAGAGTGGGCTTTTTTTTTGTTTTATTTTTTTTTTGGATCCTGAACTAACTGATTTGACTGGGCATATATTTCTGGCACTTCCAATGCCTGAGTTAAAAAATCTCTGACTACACAAGCATTTTTTTCACTTAGCATCGTGATTCTGACATCGAGTCCCATGGAAGACAGCAGAATTTATCATGTGACAAAAATTGCCTACTAAGCTGAAAAAAAGGAAGAAGGCAGTAGAATATGATAGAATAGAGAATGGAAACAAGAGAAAACCCCTAATAAGGTAAATAAAAAATTGAGGAAAAGGAGTAAAAATTTTGCCTCCCGACAGCAATGCTGCATTTCCTCTTGCACGCTCTATGAGGGCAGGTTAATTTGATTCTTACTGCTGGATATCACTTTTGCAGTTGACCCAATATACCAATTCCTGTAAATTGTTAGAAAAATCTAATCTTCAAATTTCTGTGACAGGCAAAATTTTTTGTCGTTATTCATAATTTAAAAATTAAGGAATAAAAATTAAATTTTAAAATTTATAGTTTCTCTAAAATCACAAAATCCGCAGGTGGCACTATAACTTAATAAGAGGTGCCATTTAATGATTATTTGTACATGTATGTATAACAAAATCGCAGGTAGCATTATAACTTAATAAGGGCTGCCATTTAATGATCTCGTGCACAAGTATGTCTGTAATCTGAATGCAGTAAATAAGAATAAATATAATAATCTGTTAATAAAAATTTGTTGTTAAATCTAAATTATTATTTTAAATATTTAGATGTGTAACCAAATTTTAAAATATTAAAATATGTTCCTCAACAGAAAAAGGTTAAGAACCACTGCTTTAATGTATATTATATTTATACATTGTCCAATAAATTTTTCATTGTAATGCAATACATCATCATAATGATGTATTGCATTATAATGTATTGCTATCTATGTGTTGCTATCATCATAATAAATTTAAAAAATAAAATGATTGGTACCTAGAAAACTAAAATTTGAAAATATTATAGAGGATCATTGAACTGATGGGCAAAAATCAAACAACAGGAAATTCCAACCCTAAGGAATAGAAAATGGGATAGAAAGTTAAATTTCTGATATTTAGCTTATGGAAACTTTTGAAAATAGTTGTCTCAATTATTTGAGTGTTTTTATATGAAGGAAAATACTCTTTCTTATATAGATTGAAAAAATTATATTTAAAAGGGGCCAGTCCCCAAATTTGATGGATTTTAATTAGTGATTGTATTTTCCCAAATGTTTTGCTTTCTCAAGATTTGGGAATTCCCAAATTAGTAATTTATTTATTTTCTGAGATTCGAGATTCCTCTTTCAAAAATTTTTGAGAATCTCAAGATTTTAATAAAAATGTTTAGTTAAAAAAATATCTGTTTTTAATAAGAATAAAAACAGAATGAGGCAGAAAAAATCATGCCAAATGAAAACAAATAATATTGGGTTGTTTTATATTTGTTTTTTATTTAATATTTTAATTATATTGAAAAAATAAATTCGCATTTGTTTTACAATTATTGAGATTTATTAAAAAAGCTTTTCAATACACACAGTCTATTCATTTACAATACAAGTCCTGGTTTGGATACAAAAATTTCAGAAATGTGGAATTTTTGTGCACAAACTTATGTAAACATATATGAATTTTTTAGCCTATATCATTGCTTATTTTTATACATCATTATATTTGACTATCTAGAAATTCTAGACCAACAGATACATCTCTTAGGAAAGGTTTAGAATCCTTCTATTTTGGCTAAGTAATTTTTTGAGAGCTCTATAGTCATGACTATTGAGTGAAGATAGGAATTTTTGGAAATGATTGAGGGCTAGAAATTCACTCAGATCCACTGATACACTATATTTCTTATCTATGATAGATGTTATCAGACATGATTGTTATTCTGGTGAACCAGTGAATGAGTAAAAACCAGATATTTGTTTTGGCTTTGTTATGTAAATGTCATCACAAATCTGCATATGACATAACATGATAAAATTAAAATAAACAATTTTTGTATAATTTAAAAACAATTGTATAATTTATTGATCTATGTATTATTTTAGGTTTACATGCTTATTTTAAGTATTATTTTAGTATTATAGATTTAATTCAGATAATTTTCTTTTTCAAATATAAAGTTAGTAGATGTGATGCAGATAAACTGTATAACTTATTCACTTAGTTTATTGACTCAAAGATGTTACAGGGTCAAAATAATTAATGTATCGCTATAAAATTTTTAGGATATGAATTTGAAGAATGTTTTTAATTCTTGAGATTTATAAGAATTTTTTTGAGAATTGGAATCCAAAAATAATAATAAAAAATTCTTGAGAATCAAGAATGAAATTTTCTTATAAATCTTGAGTATAATAATTAATTTTAATGTTAATCCTATTTTGATGAAAATTAGTATCAAGGGATTTTTAGGGATTACAGATGTAATGATAATTGAATTCAAAATAGTGAATCCAATATGCTGGCCCAAAATTCAAGATATTTTTAATTTAGTCTGATTTTTTGTTCTGTTGTTGGCCAGATTACCTATCTAGAAACACTATGCTTTACACAGAGCAAATGGGATCTAATCTGGTCCCATTTGTTGAAAAATATTTGGTAGTCCAAGTCCATGCTATTCCCTGTCATCTTCAATAGTCTACTATCCTTTGATATAAGTAGCCTATGGCAGAGCTTCAATTCACTCACTTAGTAATCAACAGATTGAGAAATAACTCAGTTCATTTTGTCGATTAAAGAAGATACATCTACCAAGCTGCCATAGTATTCATATCACATTTGCCTGTCATAAACTGGATTATATAATAGTCTTAGAATAATTTGCTTATTTCAGAAATTTGAATATTAATGTTGGTCTTTTTAAAAATTGCATTATAATCAGGTTAAGATAGCATTTTTATTTAAAATTATTTTGATCAAACTTGTAATATTTATAAAAACAGATGCTGATCTTAAACATTTAATATATTAGTAATGATAAAAAGATTGATTTCATTTATGATATTTTTCTAATAACAATTAATAAAAATTTGAGGCAATTAATTATTAGATACTAGAGTAATAAAATGAACTCCTCTTATATTCAAATACAGTCTTTAACAAATATATAAATAATTCAAACTTACTTTTGAAAATTCATCTATAGCAGCTTCAATACTGTAATTTACAACTGAGCATTAGAAAAATTCAAAAATAAATGGATATTTAATAAAATTTCTTTAAATTATAATAATAATTAAAAATTAAATAGGGTATACAAATGTATGCACATACATGTATATATAAATATAGCCATAGCAAACAGAATTTAATTGTAAAATTTTAGAATTCATTAATAAACTTTATAATCATCATCATCTAATTTCTAGTTTGAATTTTTTTGTAGAATTAAATTAGCTAACTTTTGTTTTCTGTTTAGTACTAATATTTTGTTTATATTCATAATTCTGAACATTAATTTTTTGTTCAAGTCCCAAAGTAGAAATCCAGCTGGAATATAGTGAATCCTGGAGTCAAAGTTTTTCATACTGCAGGCTCAAAGATTGTGAGCCTAACAGTTAAAACTGAGAATTTTGGGTATCTCAAGGTACAGCAATTGCATACTACCTTGGGGATCTGAGTTCAATTCCAGATTATTTTACGATGTTGAAGATCTTGGATTAAATATGGATGATTATTCCATCATCCATCACTAAATCCATCTTATTCCATTGTCTATTATTATTATAAAATTATTACTATCATGGGTCACTTTCGACTTATGATATTTTTGATTTGCAATAAAGTTATTAAAACATAACCCTATTGTAAGTCAAGGATTACTTGTATATAACAAAATATTGCATATAACACTACTATTGTTTACTGTTCTTTGTACGATATTCAATTGCTTGCTGAAACCAAATAATAATTTAATTCAAATACTTGTCTGTTAAATATGTAATATAATAAAGCAGAATCCATTAAACAAAAGTCTACTGTAAAATATTATTTTAAAAATATTCTACTTTATTTTTTTTTAGATTAATATGTAACATTTAACATATATATACAAATATTAAAAATTTAACTATTATATTGTTTATGATTTTTATAAGAATCTTTTAAATTTTATAAAAATCATAATCTTACACTTCAAATTTATGAAATATATATGGAAAAAATTATTTCAATGATTTTCCTCTGAAACTGTCTAACCGAAATTAGTTAGGCAATTTCGGATTTCAAGATAGTTTATCAACTCTCTGCAATTAGATAGTTGTACTTGACAGACAATTATGAAACATCAGTGATCTACAAACTACATTTAAGAAATACTGCTCTACTATATTTGATTAACAGCATACATAAATTATAGTATATTTTAATAATTAATACTTACCTCCAATGAAAAATTTCTACTAAATACGAAACAATCAAAAAACCAGTACGATTAAATCCGTGTGTACAATGAACACCTAAAATATAAAAACAGGAAATTAAACTAATAAGAAATTTACTGTAATAAATAATATTGATAAAAATTACATATTCATAGAAAAACTATTTGAAATAATCAAATGAAAAAAATATGAGTATTTTATTAAGAAGTAAGCTTTTGACCTATATAGAAATTTCAAATAATTTTAATCCAAAATGTAAATATAAGTATATTCAATATCTTTATAATTTACCTGATTATAATGCAATTTTAAAAAGATCAATATTAGCAATATGTTGTAACTAACAAAATAATAATATGTTGTTGTATTAACAATATGTTACTAAATGAACCAATTTGAAGTTTTTTTACTCCAGAACTTTCCAATACAGAATATCTGAATATAAATTTCCAATTATAATGTAAAAATTTTTGGTGAAAGTTCCATTGTCCTGAAATACTGATGTCACATGTTAAATAAATATGCAATTTTATAATACATTTTTTGTTAACTCATTTTGCTAATATGTTTAAAATTTTTGTACAATTTTTGAAATTTTTTTAAAATCTGACAATAAAATGTCATATTGATATATGAAAATGTATAACTTGGAGGTTCATAATTCAAGAAATATTTAAATAAATATAAATATGTATATATATATATCTAACCTATTATATCCAATGGATTCTTTGATATAAAGTTATGGCAAACTCTTATAAAGGTTTGAGTTTGATCTTCAGATGGGCATTCTCCATGCCTATAAAATTAAAAATTATTATTATTATTAAACAATATGTTGATTTCATTTTTGTTTAAAAAAGTAAATATAGAATTAAAAACAAGGAATGTATATAAAATAATGGAAGTATAATTTAAATGTAAATAATTAATTCAAGATTTTATAGATATCTATAAATTTAATTATGAAAAAATTTCAACATATACAGTCTTGAAATATAAATATTTAAAATCATCATCAAAAATACAGAGATATTTTAAATATTAAATTATGAGTATTTTATTATTTACAAAAATCATATTTATATATTGTACAATATAGTTACTTAATGAAGATTGATCATTTTTATTTAATATTATTTAGCTTAAAAAACAGATTGAAAGTGATCTGTCATTAATTCTAACATAATTTTACCCATTTAAATTTATCTGCTTTGTAGATTAGTTTCTTGGTTCTTTTGTAACAATATTTTAGTGTAAATCAGAAGACAAAGTTAAATGCATTAAAAATGTTTCTGTTAATAAAGTATTTGACTGCTAAAGAACTTAATGATAATACTGAAGAATTTTGTGTTTTTTTTTAATGGGTTAATACCCAATGCCTTAATCAGTTAGCTTATTACTATAACCAGTATATTTATATTCAATCTATAGATTAAAAGATCAAAAACTTCATTTAATATTTCATAATAAAATTTAACTAGGGGAATATATAAACCAAATATTACAAATCAAATGACCTCCAGTAGGATAGATCAAGATTAGAGTTAAACTGCAATTAATTATTAATTAAATTTGGGATAAGATAGTGTCATTTATTACTTAATATCTGAACTTTAATTTTTAATTAATTTTCTGAAATAAAAATTTTTCATGTCCTGGAATTGAACTAGGAACATCAGGTTAATGTCTCAACACCATAACCAATTAGATTGATATGGCAACTGGCAAATTTCTATTTCAGGAAACTTATATAACGATTAATTTATCAGACTAGACTGATACTAGCTTTTCCAGAGGAGCTAATTATGTAATCACAAGCTTTCTTGGCAAATCTGAGTAAATAGAGACTAGGCTGTCTGCCTGGATTTGCTAAGAGAACTTATGGTTATATAGTGAGTGTGTTTGGAAGAACTAGTATTGGCCATGTTCAATAAATTGCCAAAATTAATTGTTATATAAGTTCTTGAAATGTAAATCTACTAGTTATAGTGATAGTCTAACTCAGTGTTTCCCAAACTTTTTTCTTGTGACACATTAAAAAGATCTAAAAATTTTCGCAGCACACCTGAAATAATCTTAATTTTTATGAAGGATTTTTTTCAGAAATTTTTATTTTTACATATTTATTTTACATAGTTATTTTTACATATTTAATGTGACTGATGTGCCTGCTTTTTAGAGCAAACCCAATCAATTGAGGCTCCAAAGTCGACAAACAAGTATACATTTCATCGTCGATTGTAAGAAGTCTCTCTCTCTCTTTTTTGATTTGATTTCAGTCAGTGATGAAAATCCAAACTCACATAACCATGATGATTTGAATGGCAGAATTACTTTGATTGCTTTTGAACTAATTGCAGGATATAACTTATTGATTGAGATCCAAAACTCATCCAGGCTCTTTTCCAGAAATGTTGACTTGAAAAATGTATCGTTTTTTAAATCAATGAGCTGCTGCTCTTCTTCGGTTGTAAGATATGTAGTTGAGTTTTTTCTGAATGGATTGATCACCCATCCATATTCATTGCTTGCTACTGATGGGAAGTAATGCTGCAGTGCCGATTGTAGGTGTCTCAATGCGTCCAGGATTTTGAATATGATTTCATTAGGCCTATTTCTATTACTATTTGAATAAGATTCATTGAAAGTGGGAAAGCAGTCGAGGACTCCCTTCGAGACTTTATTTTGCCATAGCAACAACTTTTCATCAAATGACTTGAGTTTTGATGTTGCAGTTATGATGTTTTCTGATGGTTCTTGAAGACTTGAGTTCAGTGAATTTAATTTGTCGAATAAATTGGAGAGAAATGTAACCTTTACCCACCAGACCTGTCATTAAGACAAAATCCAAAGTCACTTTTTTCAACCTCCAAGAATGAAATCACTTCAATCTTGAGCTGGATGAAACATTTTAACATTTTTCTCTGGAAAGCCAACAAACTTCGGTGTGATACAGGAGGCATTTGTAGTCTGAATACATTGCTTCAAAGAGTTCAAAGAAAAGTCAAGAGTGAAGCAGTTGAGATTTGATGAAGTTTACAATTTAAATAACTTGCTTCAGAACAGACAGGAAATCTTTCGGCAAAGATTTGAAGACGAGAGCTTCTCTGTGGATCATGCAGTGAACAACTAACATGTTTGGATTTTCTTGGTGCATGAGAGTGACAAATCCCTTGTTACTTCCTTACATTAAAGAACATCCATCGGTGCAAATGCTGACAAGTTTTTCCACTGTAGTTTGAAGAGCAAAATGTTTTCATTCACCAACTTGAAAATGTCTTTGCCTCTCGTCGTAGTTTGTAAATCTTTGCAAAATAGGTACTCATTCACAAATTTTCTATCCTTTATGAATCGAATAAAAGCCAGGAGCTGAGAGTTGTTCTTACACTTTAGAAGTTATTCTTAAGAAAACATCAAATATTATTGCAAAATAAAACAAAAACTATTAAAATGTTGCATAAACATAAAACTTATTGTAAGCAATTGCTTAAAAATGGTATCTAATATAAATTTAAGAATTTTTATAAAAGACTATACAATAATAATTTTGCTAAGAAAATTTCCATAATGTTACTAATTTACTAAATAAACAATTTTACATCAAAATATGGACAGAAATATATCATTCATGATTTGTTTTATCCAGGAAGGACATAATTATCAGAGAGAAGTAATAATTTGATAGCATACCTAAAAAAATCATCAAACACAATAATAATAAATTTGGCATAATATATACCACAAATACTTCTTTAAATAATTAAATAAAAAAAATAATTGTAAAGATAAAAAGGAACATAGAAACTGTATAAACAATAAAAATTTCAGATTTCTTCAATGAAAAATAAGATATGAAGTTTTATAAATTTTTGAATATCAATTAGGCTTAATTACATGACACTGATGGGCTGATACTGCAGACAGTAATTGAAATGGCCAGCAGCAAAAGAATTAAGCAAAATAATAGTCATTTGATATTCTGCTATATTTTCACACCATTGAGATCATATATCTAGTAACTGCCTAAATTTGCATACAGCAATATGTTTACATAATTTTTTCACTTCCTAAGTTCTTTGTTAGTAAATTCATTATATTTTAATATGGAGTGACCAATAGTGGCCAGAATGGAATGCCTGTACAGAATCAATCAAGGCAGAAACTCCAATGGGAATAATCTGTAATGAACTGCATTGATAACATGACTCAAGTAGGATAGATAAGTGCAAAATTTTCTTTTCTTTTTAACACAAATACATTTATGTTAAAAATTTCTCATTTTGTGCATTTTTAATGTGTATGCCCATTTTTAGGAATTACCTTCTGTATAATTATGAAAATTAGATAAATATCAAAAACATTTTCAAAATAAAATTGAAAATATTCTATTAAAACTTTTAAATGAAAATTAAATATTACTTTACTATATATAATATATTTGCATATTCCATTATAGCAAAATAAAAATTAGATTTTACTTTTATATGAAAATTTTAAAATATTTTTTAAGAAAAACTTACCCTCGGCACTGAAGTTTTAAATATTTTATATCTGCTTTTTCAACATTGTCCTTATCATAAAATCTAGTTGTATTTGTTAAGTCAATCCAAAATCCCATTTTTACCTGTAACATATTTTATAATTTATTATAAAAATAAAGAAATATTTCTAAAATTTCAGAAGTAAAAAAAAATCAATTTTTAGATTTTCATTGAAACTAGTGCTGCTATCTAGTAACTATGAGATGATTTAATTATTATTAAAGTAGAAAGTTTTCAAATTATATTATTGAAAAAAATTTTCAAAGCAATACATTTTTAATGAAAATTTGAATGCAAAATTTAACTACTCTTTGATAAATACAATTAAAGAAACTCCTAAAAATCGTCAGATTGATCAAAATTGTTACTAACAACATGAACAAAAATAGCTTTCAAATGATAATAATGATGAAGATATTTGAGGATTCATATTTATAATATGAAAATCAAATATTAAATATTTTTGAAAGATATATAGCTATACGAAAGAAAGTTGTTATATCATTTCAAGTTTTAAAAATTGAAATATCTTATTATTTTATTATAAAATGAAAATTTGTCACAGAAACTATTAATCTTTTCTGAGCAATAAATGTATGCAATGTTTTCATATTTAGACAACCAATTATACACATTAACAAACTCTTCATCTAGCTAATTCTGGTCATGATAAGGCAGTCAATGAAAGTTCCAAGCATTTCATATTGTAATATTTCATGCAATGTTTTCACAACCAATTATACACGTTAACAAACTCTTCATCTAGGTAATTCTGGTCATGATAAGGCAGTCAATGAAAGTTCCAAGCATTTCATATTGTAATATTTAGACGCTATCAGAATTCCAGTTCCTTTTTTTAAGCTATGGCAAACAGTAATGACTTGATAATTAGAAAAAAAAATAGTGTGATGCTGTGTTATTTTGTTCATAAATCTATTTTTCAATCAAGAAAATGAATCCATAATTCATAGACAATAATATATTAAGGAAATTAGTTTCATTAGCTATTGATCTAGTATTATGATAGGATATGGATAAGTGATTTGAACTTGATAAAGGAAATATTGATTAAGATGAGTTATTAATTTATAATTACTTATGTAGATGTGGTATGTTATTGCTGAGAATACTCTGATATAGTTCTCTAATTTCTTTGCTCATATCAATATTGATTTTATGATTATTGTTTATTAGAATTTGAATTGTTAAATTTATAACTTTTGCATTTTTAGCTTTTTTTTTTTTGATAAATTTCTTAAAACTCAATTATAGACAACTAAAATTAATTTGTAAAATTTCTTAAAATTGCTTTTTATTAAAACTGGCAGATTCATGATGATAGATGTATTCGTTTATAGGTATCATGGCTGTCAATGACATTGGAACACTTACCAGAATAGAAATAAGCTTAGATGCTAGAAAGCATCTAACCTGATTGCCATTCTGGTGATTGAATTTGCATAATAAACAATCTCCTATTTTAACTTGATGCTACAACATTAAACACATGATTATCTATTATATAATTACTGGCAATGTTTCCAAAAAAATCACTAAAGTTTGTTCACGATAGAAACTATTGCATTCATAAAACATCATATATGAGTACATATTTTGTATTGAACTTAATATATTATTAAGATATTAACTTTAATTTAATTAAAAATTTAGATTAAAAATCAACAATAGAAACTATTGCATTCATATAACATCATATATGAGTACATATTTTGTATTGATCTTAATATATTATTAAGATATTAACTTTAATTTAATTAAAAATTTAGATTAAAAATCAACTGATTACTAGTTTATAGCAAATTATATATATTCTGAACAATGTAGTTAATGTTATAAACCAGCATTTCCCAAACTCTTTCTATGATGGAGCACTTCACAAATCCTGAAATTTTTACTGAACCCTTTGGTTATTTTATAGTATAGGTAGATATTAATAAATAAATAAATTAGCAAGAACAAACATTTTTTTATCAAATTGTAATTATGTAAAATAAACTAACGATTCCAGTTTCAATTTGGCACAGTATTTTAATTAAATCTTATGAGACATATTAATTTTCATAATTTTTTACAGAACACTTACAGATCTTCTGTGGAACACTGGTGTTCCATGAGCATAGTTTGGGAAACGCTGTTATATCCCATGGTATAACTAGCTTCTGATTAAAATATCATCCCACAGTTTGATGATATTATCCAGATGATATTTAGTAATAAGAATATTCTAATTTATTTTAGTAGTTATCAAAATATATATTTTTTTCAATAACTATGAAAAGTGCTAATTTTTTACATTAATATTTATGATAAATTAATATTATTTTAAAAAATATTCAAAGAAAATTTTTAAAACAGATATACCTTATAATTTTTTAATGATGATATTAACATATTTGGAGAAAATCTATTGGCAAGAGGTACTTCATCATTATATGCATCACTCAAAGGAGTTTTAAATGGGAGAAATTTCTCTATGAAAATATAGTAATTAATTTTATATTAAAATTCCAAAATACATCTTATATTAGTTTAATTATTTAAAACAAAAATATTAATAATTCATATGTAAAAACAATATTAAATAAAATAAAATACTCTAAATCAGCGGTGGCCAACCTTTTTGAAAGCAAGTGCGCAACGAAAAATTTTTACAGCACGATGGGTGCTTGACCTTTTTTTTTAGGTGGGTAGCAGATAGAATAGAGAAATATATTAGCGTTACAATAATGGTGTTCCATGAACATAGTTTGGGAAACGCTGTTATATCCCATGGTATAACTAGCTTTTGATTAAAATATCATCCCACAGTTTGATGATATTATCCAGATGATATTTAGTAATAAGAACTGTGTTTAACCTATTGAGGAATGACAAAGATGCTAGGAAATGCAACGAATTCCCCGGAGTGTATCAAATTTTTTTTAAGAACCTAGATACATGAAGAGATGAGATGTACGTTGGTTACACTTCCCGTTCCTTGCAAAAAAGACTGTCAGAACACCAAAAAGACGCAGCGGAGAATTATGAGAAAACATCCCTAGCACAACGGCTGGCCAACTTTGACATGGAGGTAAACTGGGATGAAGCCAAGATAGTTAAGAGAATGGATGACCCACTGAAAGGTAAAATCACGAAGGCTATTAACATAATGGATAAAAAAAATCTAAAGGTCATAATGTAATTAACACCATGGAACCCAATACAGACAGCCAAGCTTGGATGTGGTGTGAAAAAGCACAAAAACAATAGTCGATTTTAATTTAATAATCACAGTAATATCGGTCGCGTAATATGTATTTTAGGCTAAGTTCAATATTAATTTTAATATTATATGTTCAGTATTATACGATGTTACATTAATTTTAGAATATAAACTTTTTAAAATTGGTGTTGCTATAGTAACGATTATAATATGTTAGTTTTGAAATGTACATATTCATTCTATGTTCGATTTTAACGATCTGTAATCGAATGTACTGCTGATGGGGGCTGTAAATAAGCCGAAAGCGCTTCAGATAAGGAATAAATAGAATAAATTTTGTTGTATGTATATTTAGTGTTATTGGTATAAATATACCATAATAGTATTCTTGCTCAAAGTGCTATAATTATTTGGGATTTATGAATGTTAGTTTCTTCTGCATCCAAATTTATACACACACTGCCAACTATGTCGGTGCATAACACAGGTGTGTTTCCTTTTTCTTCTTATTGGAGATTAAACCTGTTTTTAAGATTGTTTAACAATCTTGTTTACTTAGCTCTTTGGCACATAACACTTGTTCCTATGTATTTGACACAAGTAATTTGATTTTCATCTGGAAACAAATTTTGAAATTATTATTTTTTTCTACTAGGAAAGCAAACCAGCTGCATTTTTAATTTTCAATTCTTTTGTTTATATGAGATTCATGTTTAATGGAGGATAGAAAAGTTTTGGAGATATTAAAGGAACATTTTTAGACATTGTAATTGATAAAAACTTAAAATAAAATGCATCTGCTTAATCTGATAGACAGAAAACTACATAATATTTCAAAATATCTTAAATCATTCTGTCAACTTCAAAAAATTTCATTATTTTTCCTGTAGAATAGGAAATATTTTATCTCTTTACCCCAAAATTTCAGATGAAAATAAAGCAATCAATAGATTTTAGAAAAATTTTTGAAAACTACTGGTCCCTTTGTCAGATGCTCATTTCTATCAGTCAACAGTGTGTTAATTAACATAGTAATGATCATATCCTATTAATTATTAGTTTATACATAATTGATCAATATATTATATTATGCACATAATTAATGAGTGACTAAAATTCATGCAATTTGCTATTACTAATATGTATATTATTTATGAATTATTACCGGTATTTTTGTAAAATACCAACAGTTAAAATATCATGGTAATTTTATATTTAAATTACCATGATATTGTTAATATTTTGTATAATCATAAGTAATAAATCTAATTTGTAAAAATCATATTTATTATTTCAGTATTTACTTTGTATTTATTTATTTACTAGATTCTAGAAATCAGGTAAGCTGCTACATGTTACCCCTACATTGTAACATTAATTGCCATCTATTGGCAAAAGTATAAACTAAAATTGTAATAAAAAGGAAATTCTGTCCTGTAGAATTAAAACATCAGCATGGAGTGTCCTTTAATGGCAGAATATCACTACCAAATTTTATAAAATTAATTCAAAATTTATTAGTGGGGGACACACAGACAGATGACAGACATGCATTTGAACTTATAAGCCTCCATTTCCTTTGGAAAGTAGGCTAAAAACTATTAAAATCCATTTTAAGAAAAAAATAAAATTTTAATTAGTTTTACTTAAATTAAATGCTAGAATTTGGTTTGCTTAGAAGTTTAATACAGTATGAAGAAATAAAATATGACTTTACTGGTATTTTGTTACATTGGCTTCAAGAATTATTGAGTTTGACTTTTTTTTATTATTTTCATGACTTATAGATATTGACAAATATGGATCATTTCCACATTTTTTTTGAAATATTAATCTTTGAGTTGTTATTTCATTGCAGACAATTCAAAACACAACCTATAAATAAAATGAAACAGTTTAAAACTAAAGAAGTTTATAGGCTATTATTGCAAAATTTTTGGTAACAGTAATCAAAAGTATGAATTTATGTTATAAATAATTACTGTCATAAGTATAAATTGTCATAAGTCAGATGATCATAAATTGGAGATCCTATGTACTTTAGAAAATATTTTATTTTATAGATTTGTATAAATTCCATTTATTCAGCACTTCAGATATAGTTTTCTCTCATTAAAATATTTTCAAAAAAATATTTTATAACATATAACATTTCTTTGCATCTTATTAAATGAACCACTCAATAAAAATATCTCAAAATTGTTTACTTATAATGATGTTAGGTCACAAACAAAATCTCAATGAAACAAAAAAGTTAAAATTTTCTTTAAACTATTCAATTAAGTAAATATACAGATTCTCCCTGACTTACATAGATTTTATATATGTAGATTCATACTTATGTAATGATTCCCTTATTTACAAGAAAAATTTACTGATTGAAAATAATAAAGATAAAATTCAGAAATATAAGAAAATTCATGAAAATACATTGCCACACAATCAGGTGTGCAGAGAGAAATCCCGGGCCCCAGTATGAATCAGGTTTTGGGCCTCTATATACATAACTGTTTAAAAAGTGTACTATATGCAATTGGAGGAAACTGAGGTTCGACGAATTTTATTTTTTAATTATATTTTCATAAAAATCTTTAAAATGTTGATTTTTTCAAAGAATAACGTCATAGGTTCAAAATAGGTTGACACAATCAGAGCACACTCGGACCGAGTTCACTTGGACAATGTGCGTGCATCCACTCGGATGCTACTTGGGCCTTTTCATCTGAGTCGAGTAAACTCAGACGGCAACCAAAATACTCAGATCAAGTGGCAGTCAATTGGAAGTTTAAGATGGCGGAAAGTAGTAAACAACAATCATGTAGGTAGAGCGAAGCTCTCATGTTTGTGTCAAATGATGAAATTTTAGAATTAACGCATCTTAAAAGTTCATGAAACTGAATATTAGTAAATCGTAGGCAGTTTTGAATGTATTTTTACCTTCATTTTCCACCTTACGCAAAAAATTGAAAGAGATGCCTAATTGCTCACGCCTGAGCAATTATTAAGAGGAAGTTATGAAGCTGATCCATTCTCAAGTCCATAACTTCTGCCATCTAATCTGTTTATTAATGTGACTGTCTAGCTCTTGCAATAATAATATATCAGCAATTGCACGAGATATGCCATTTCAATCAGACTATTGAAAGAGTACACTTGGAACGTGTAAACAAACTTAAAACTCGATCCGAGTATATTCGGACCGAGTTTGTCTCTGACCGAGTGTATTCTGATTGTGTCAACCTAGCTTCATGGAATTAACTTTGGGAAATGTCTGTAACTTTTTTAAAATTTTTCTTTTCGCGTCGATTATAATGAAAACTTTTCTGGTCCCAGTTGTTTCGTTATAAATGTATTCCACTGTACAGTAATGCTTAACACTGCTCCGTTTAATGCTGTTTTGATATAATACAATTTTTTTCGAATTCTATATTTTTGAGTCACTTTGGCCTGGTTTTTCGAACCATTATTCTTGCATAAATCCGAAATTGCAGGAATTTGTTACATAGATATTCTTATGACATTTCATAATGCATTTGATATTACTGCAGTGCAGTGCAGTGAAAGTCTTCTGAGGTCAGAGTCCATATTTATGATTGGTCATTAATGTTATATTACAGTAATAAAAATAGCAATTATCCCATTTTAGTTTTAACCTGAATGCTGCCACTTCAAACTAAAGTTCCATGAAGTTAGAACGTTTTTCTTTCATCAATATTTTTCATTGTTTATAGTTTACTGCAAGGATTCCCAAAGTGTGGCTCGCGATGTCAGATCATCTGCAATCTTGAATTCATAGAGATAATTTTCATTTTTACAAAAAAATAAATAAATTTTATCATATTATAATTAAAAATTGTTCAGTTAAAAAAATACATATATAAGTGCTTCCAAATATGTTTTCATTATTTGGAAGCACTTATATATGCAAAAAAACTTTCTCAATCATGAGTATTAATAAGTCCAAATTGAGATCAAAATTAACTGATGAACTTTTACAAAATAGTGTTAAGAATACATTCAACTGATTTAGAACCAAGGCTCAATGATGTATTATTAAAAAAACAACTGCACAAGTCACACGCTTCAGATTGATGAATTTATTATTATTTTCTTTTTTATTTGAAATTATTTAATTATTTTTTTAATTATTTTTGAAATGTGTTATTTTAAACAGTTTGTAATAAAAAGTAATTATTGTCATAAATAAAGAATGATTATGCTATAAAATTAGTATAAATCTTTCTCTTGCATCTAAATTTTTATTGATTTGAACGTATTTTTCCATAACACTTTTTTTGGCCCACCAAATATTTTGGAATTTATAATTTGGCCCACCTAAGCAAAACTTTGGAAACTCTTGGTTTACTGCAATTTGATTAATGCTTTTCGCTTTTAAAATTTTTTATTTTCTAATTTTAAGAATTTTTTTCTTGAATGATTTATGAATACAAATCGATATTAGGAATAAAAAAAAATGTTTATAATTAATGTAATACAATAGTAATAATATATGTTACAAAATAAAATAAAAAAATGTTATGTATATATTTTTTATTCACTCTCTTATTTCACATATCCTAATTATTTATGTGTTAAAATAATCTTGTTTAACACTGTTTCATTTAGCGCTTTGTTTCCTTGGAACGTATTCCCCATGTTAAACAGAGTCTTACTGTATATCCCATTCCTCTAAAAAATTTGTTGTGGGTCCTGTCGGTCTATCAATTTCTTCTCTGTTTAAATGAAATACTTATTTCTAATTATCATAAATAATTCTTATTTTAACTGTTTAGAATACAAAGATTTTTCTTTGTGTTAAAATAATCTTGTTTAACACTGTTTCATTTAGCGCTTTGTTTCCTTGGAACGTATTCCCCATGTTAAACAGAGTCTTACTGTATATCCCATTCCTCTAAAAAATTTGTTGTGGGTCCTGTCGGTCTATCAATTTCTTCTCTGTTTAAATGAAATACTTATTTCTAATTATCATAAATAATTCTTATTTTAACTGTTTAGAATACAAAGATTTTTCTTTACCTTAGATTTTTATAATACAATTTTAATTCAGTTACTAATGCAGTGCAGTTACTAATTTAAAAAAGTAGAAAAAATTCTTATTGTTATTGTTAGGAAGTGGCCTGGGCTCCTCAATCATTTACGGGCCCAGGGAATTTGTCCCCTCTTCCCCCGTCTCGGAGCCATTGCACACAATGTATTTCCATGCATTTTTTTCTAATTTCTTCATTTATCAGATGTATTTGTGTTTTATGTACTTATTAGGTTAATTTTAATTAAATTGTCATATTGCATATCAGATATACTATATCTGGCAGCTACAACTTTTAGAATCCATCATAGGCTGATCTAAAAGTTGAGTGAGGACTATGGGATAATTCAGTGGTTCTCAACCTTTTTCTGACCATGCCCCATCTAAGCATCTCTAAAATCCTGATGCCCCTGTAACATATAATTTTTATTATTCAAAAAGTGAACTTCTGTTCACATGGAGGAAGCCTAAAAATTCATTAACTTGGTCTAAATAAGTTTCCAAAGAACATGGCATCCATGAAAAAGAAAAATAAAAGAAGAAAAAGGGCAGTTGAAGTATTGAGGAAGAAATCACTAATTGTTAAAAAATAATAATGATATGAAGTGATATGAAAAACAGCAAATAAAGTTTTCAAAACCGCCGTGTACATTCTGATTTAAATTTTAAAAATGTATGTCACAATATATATTTATATACCGTATGTGAGGTCCCTAGAATCATAAGAAATGCAAAAAATTCACTGTTAATAGCTCATTCTTGAATTCCCCCCTTAAAAATCAAATTGTCCCTCTGTGGGGCATATGCCCACATTGGGAACCACTGGGATAATTGAAGGATGGAATTCAATGAGTCAGACCTGGACCCTTCCTAAAACATTCTAAATTGAATCAGATTCCTTAAAGTTAGTAAGTGACTGCTTTAGCACATGACCATCCAGCCAACTTATGCCATTCTTAAATATAATTATTTTATTATTATTATCTTTTGATACACTAGTACTACAGAGGATACACTTTAACATAGGATGGTTTGAATTATAAATATGAAGCTTCTTCTATACTGCTTTTTTCGGCATATAATTACCAAAGAACGTAAAGCACTTACAAGCAGTCCTAAAAAACACATAAATCACTTTATTTACGAGTAACATTTTCAGCAAATGAATGCCATCTTCACCTCAAACAATATGATAAAAAATAACAAATTACAGTTAAGCATAAATGTTCTATTCTAGAACAAAGAAATCTGTTTAAATCCTGATGTCTATTTAATTTTAAAAATATGTTCTTTGTTCTAGAATAGTTTGTTATATGTTTAGTTATGTATATGTATGTTTTATGCTTAACCGTATATGTATAGTTGTTATATGTATATGTATAGTTATGTATATTAGTTATGTATAGTTTGTTTTATGCTTAACCGTAATTTGTTATTCTTTATCGTACTGTATGAGGTGAAGATGGCATTCATTTGCTGAAAATGTTACTCGTAAATAAAGTGATTTATGTGTTTTTAGGACTGCTTGCAAGTGCTTTACAGTCTTTGGTTTGACTTATATAGGGTTTTGCAAAACAATCCACCTACATAAATTAAAGAGTTTCTATAGTGATTTATTTTAACTCTGAAAATTGCATTAATGGAAATTAATAATAAAATGTATACAAGTAATGACATTTTATTATTCTTTATAAAAAGCTAAAAAACTTAAAATAATTAATCAAATAAAAATAATGAAAGTAAATAATATATTTTGAATATCTATATTTTTATATTCGAATGATAGAGAATTTTCAAATTATTTTTCTGTTTAATCATATATAAAATTTAGTAAAAGTCAATCTTATAAATAAAATAGAATTATTATGACCTTTCTTATAAGATAGTGGCATTTCATACAAATATAATAAATATTATTAGTTTTACTTTTACATGAATTAAGAGTTTTTACACTATTTTTATGAATTAAATTTTTACAATTACATTTTTTTGATAGAATAGATGCAGTTGTTATTGATTATTTTGCTTGATTTTATCAAATAGCCTTTTATAGTTTTTAATAGTTTTTGGTTATAATATGCTAGTCTTCTTTGCTTTCAAAAAGTGTCTATTAAACACAGTTTTCACTTTCTTATGAACACTATATTTGCTGTAGTTTGGATCAGATGATTCATGTATCATGAAAATAAATAAACATATAAAGCAGAAACTATTCATTATGGCCATAATTAAGTTGACTGACAATTAATGAACTTTCAATTGCAATGAATTAATAAATAATAATAAAGCTTGAGTAACTCAAGCTTTAATATTCTGAGTATTGTCAACTTGTTCAGCTTGGGTTTTTAAAAACTTTTGAGTTTCAGCAATACTGTCTGTACTCTAGATCCATTGAATATATAGAAAAAATGAAAAAATACATTATAAAAGAAAAATTCTGATTAAAATAGTTATAACAAGTAAACTTTTAAATAAAAATCATTTATATTCAGTGCATTAATACAGTATTTGGTTAAACAAATTCTAAATGTCTATTGCTTTTGTTTAACATGTAAAATATAGCAGTTTTATTTTCTTCTATACATATATGCATACATATATAATACCTTAAAACATAGACATTATCACTGAAAACATTATTAGGAGTATTGTATGTAAAGAAAAAAATAAAATAAAATTGTTAATTAAGTACTAGTTTAATTATATATTTTATATTATTTATTTAATTGAAATATGCCATTGCTACAAAGAAGAAAACTGAATTAAAAAATTCTATCAATGTTAATTATATACAGCATTGAAACATAAAGGAATAAAATTTTAAAAAGTTGAATAACTGCAATAAGTTTTATATTCTAATATAATTTCATAATTTTTTTAATATGCACATAAAATATTAATCTTCAAATTTTATATTTTGAAGCTATTGGATTGACAAATACACAAACATATTATTAGAAATATAAAACACATAAATATTGCACATGCAAATATTATGATGTTCAGTTTACAAACTAACATATCAATAGATATTTTTTAATTTTTTTTTTGCACTGTTAATTAGTGGAATAAGATTATGAGGACAAAATGTATAAATTATCTTCCAATTTTTTAACCATTGCTTGCATTAACTTAATTTTGTAATTTATTATATAAATTGATAATCTGTTAAAACAATTTTACATTTAGAGAATTTAATGTAAAAACATATAGATAAAGATGATACACACACCCAACTTAGACACACAAATAAATAACCAAATATTTCTAGCCAAATACCTTTAGTGAAATAATTTGAAGTTAAACTGTAATTTAATTATTATTTATTAATCACAACTATGGTGCACTAATAATCCAAATATAGCCAAACTTCCCCCAGCGGTTTATTTTTGAATTAACTGCCAAATTAATAATTATTTTCAATACTTAAAGTAGAAAAAACCACTTGCTTACAATATACCACTTAACATATGAGTTCAGAATCCATACAGCATTTTGTATTTGCTCGTAGTGCTGTATGGATTCTGAACTCATATGTTAAGTAATTATTTTTAATTTACGCTACGGTGTCACCATCTGTCAGATTAATAATTATTAATTTAAAATTTAGGCTAAGAAGGTGGCACCATCTATTAATTAATAATCGAACTATTAAGTTTTACTAATTTCCTGAAATTAAAAATTTGCCTTGGCCTGGAATCGAATTAGGGGCTTAGGGTTACTGTCCCAACGCCTTACCAGCTAGACTACCAAGGCACCGGCAGATTTTCAATTTTGGGATGTATATAATTTTAGAGAATATCGGACTTACGCCGACACCACCGCTCCCGGACGGGCTATACCTAGCCACGTATTATCGGACTTACGCCGACACCAGTGCTCCCGGACGGGCTAGACCTAACCACGGGCCCTCTATGGCAAATCCGAGCAGACAGACTTGGCTCAAATTAGTAAAAATTAAAGTTCAATTATTAAATAATAGATGGCGCCACCTTAGCCTAAATTTAAATTAATAATTATTAATCTGACAGATGGTGGCATTGTAGCATAAATTAAAAATAATTATTAATTTGGCAGTTAATTCAAAAATAAACTGCTGGGGGAAGTTTGGCTAGATTAGGATTATTTGAATTGCGTAAATCCCCTAGTATAATGGATTATGATTAATGGTGCACTATTTGTTGGGTTAATAATTAAGTAATTATTAAATTAGAGTTTAATTCCAGATTAGCTTATTGGTGCACTATTTGTTGGGTTAATAATTAAGTAATTATTAAATTAGAGTTTAATTCCAGATTAGCTTAATAGTGATATTGGGCTAGAAATATTAAGTTAGAATATTCCCCTTGTAGATTTTATTAAGATATAAATATCATATAATCTTATGCTATACTTTATGATAAAATATGGAAAACTTAAAATCATTGAAACAATTATGGTGATAAATAAATATATTACAAATATATTTTCTTATCATCATTCTTAATACTGTATATTGAATATTGTATTTTATCTATAAAATCTAAGTTCTTTAAATATATTAGATTTTATTAATAAAATTGCCATAGAATGCTTATTCATTGAAAAAAATATTTTTCATAAATTCATAAATTTGCATTAATAAAATAATTAGGAATACAAATAAAAACAAAAACAATTTTATATTATATTGTTTATTATATATTGATGGAATGAATTTGAAGTTTTTATGTTTAAAAATTTTAGTTTTAATACTGAACATAAGTATATTTTTATTATTAAAAAATACATCAAATCTTTACAACCTATTGGTATAGAATAAAATATACTTTTAAAATTTTTTCTTTATTAATAGTTCAAAACTTATTTTTTTATTCATATTAATTAAAACGAATAAATCAAATGTAAGAATATTATAAAAAGACAATCTGACAATTACAAAGAAAATTCTAAATTACCGGTATTTAATAATTCAATAATAAAATAAAAAATTAAGTTCTCTTTTTAATCAAAAATCCAAACAAAAGAAACAAAACAATTGTTTTAATTATTTAAAAAATAATACATTAAAAAGAAAATAAATTGGTACTATGAACAAATTTCTATGATTGAATATTCAGTTTTTCTCAATTATGGAAATATTCTTCACATACTCTAAAATTTCAATTTTTCATTTAGATTCTTTTGTAATTAAAGTTTTAAAATTAATGTAGCTTCTATTTCTTTATTATTTTGTCAGTTATATTGCACTATTTTTATAATCATTCCCCTAAATATGAGTTTTTTGTACTATTATTCTAATAAAATTTTAATAATAATGATAATAATATAATAATAAATAATCCTCTTGCAATAATATAAGAGAAGTACATCAATGATACATATATCCAAATTACCGTATATATTTTGAAAATCTTAAACGTTTATTGCAAATTATTTATTTAAAAAGCCAACAATAAAAATAATTACATATTTTCTTTAAATATGTTTCTATAGACTTACCTTCATCATCAATAGAACTGTATTAAAGATAATTAATATCATAATAAAATATTCAAAAGGTGTTGAAACAACAATCTTCCAAATTTTATAACTGATACCATGTGTATTTCTTGGCATAAATCTTTCTAATGGTTTTGCTTGGATAGCAAAATCTATACATGATTTCTAAAAAATAAAAAATTATTATTGATAATTCAACTAATACTTTTTTATTGAATTTATGATATTTTCATATATGAACAAATCTATAAAATATAAACTATCAAATTGTAATGATGACATGAATTGTTTTATCTGTAAACTACAAATTAAAGATATTGAATGAATATACAGGTAGTCCCTGACTTACGACGAGGTTCCGTTCCAATGTCTCTGTTGTAAATTGATTCTGATGTAAGTCGAGGACTTTTTTAATTCTTGATTTGTTTGATTTCTGTTTTATTTTTTTAATTCTTGATTTGTTTGATATCTGTTTTAATATTTTCATAAACATAGTTTATATTTAAAATGTTTTAACAAAGCTTTCCTCGCCTTTTTTATGTTAGAATTTTCATCAGAGTATTATTTCTCTTACTGGACATGACAGAGTTACAATGAGATATAGTAATTAGGTTTTGCTTGTTGACTAATGGCGATGCTGCAATGCGTATACAAAAGCAATGTGATATATGTATGTATATGCAAGCATCAAAGTTGAATTAGAGAATTTTTAGTAATAATTTCTGACCGTCGTAAGTATAAATCATCATAACTTGACTCATCATAAGTCAAGGACTACCTGTATAAAAATGAGCCAAACTTGGGACTTGTAAAGGTTATTATATTTTAGATTTAAATGTTTGAAATTTTGAAATTTTATTTATCTAAAATTTCATAATTCAAAAGCCAATTTAATATAGATCCAAACTGATCATTCAATAAATAATTATATAAAAACCTCAAGGGAATTTATTCCAAATAAACCTAATTTTACTAGCCAAATTATATCCCTTGAAACTTTAACGGTAATTTTAACATTTTGAAAGAATTTAAACTAATTTCAGTGCCATCTCATAATTAGAATTATTTTTTTATTAATTAATAATTAAGCTAGAATTTTTAGCTAATTTATCTGAAGAAAAATTAGAAGGTGCCACTCATTGATTTAATAAAATAATAATTATTCTAATTACAAGATGGGTGTAAGAAATTAGTTTAAATTCTTTCAAATCGTTAAAATTACCATTAAAGTTTCAAGGGATATAATTTGGCTAGTAAAATTAGGTTTATTTGGAATAAATAATTAACATAAACTATAAGTAGTATCATATATACTTGTGCAAAAGCTATTCTCCAACTTTCAAGTATTAGAACAATATGACATTAATTGAAATAAAATGATAATTTCTTTTATAATTAAAGAATTTTCCAAATCCAGTTCATAACTGGAATAAATAAAGATAGTTAAATTAAATTCCAGACTTATAGCATTGAAATGTTGTGATACAAATGCTAACAGAAAACTGAATAGAGAGCAGGATACAATTATTCCACATTGCGTTTAGACACATTTATCTACAATACAATTTCATTGAAGTGTTTGTTCAACAGAAAATATCAATTGAAAAAACAGTTACACTGCCAGAAATGAGATAACTATCAGTATTACTAGCACTATGG
>AYEL01064133.1:0-31081 GCA_000484575.1 Olivierus martensii
TCTCGAAGTAATAAAATCACAATAATTATACAACAAACATATATCATCAAGCTTCAAAACTTAAAAACAAATTAATATTAATACATTAAAGTCAAAAATAATAACAACAACAAAATCTACAAAATTCTATAAACTAGGTAAACCTTAAAATAGAAACCAGCTAAGTATCCCTACGAAACTACATCGCGTCATAGGACCAATTTACAAACACTACAAAAGTATCATACATTACCGTATAATAACCATAACCGGAATTGCCATAATCTTAAACAAAGAGTCTAATACTAAATTGCAGACTACAAGGTTCTTAATAACAACAACGATTACATACAAATTAATACAATAAAATCCGAATATACTAATAAAATCAAAATCTATAAAATTAAATTAACTAGAAACCTTAAAATTGAAATCAATGTAATATTATCTCTACGATCTAAACAGTGTCATCAGGCTACGTGGAAGCCGAAAACGTTTTTGATTAAACGGTTTTTCTTACTATTTGGCTTTTGAGTTGTGTTTTCGTTACCTCTTCCTCCTAACAGTACTATTGCCTTTTTATAGAAGCTTCTGAAAGCTGCTTTTTTTGTAACTCACCGAGTCATGGGACCAGTTAGGGATTAATACCGGTTGGTACACTGACTTTCTATACACTTTCATTTTTAATTTGCCATTATGTACTACTATGTCCAGATCTAAGTAATTTACAGTTCTGTTGCTTTGTTGGTTCTTTTTTAGGGTTATTCCATATTCTTCCAAAGTGAGGGCTTTGGCTAAGTTATCTAACTCCTTGGTATCCTTCCAAACTGTTAGTATGTCATCTACATACCTTACATATAGCCTCAGTGAGGGCTGGAAAGGTGATAACTTTTTGCTCTCTATGTTGTTTAGTAGTATTTTGGCCAGAGGTCCTGCTATGGAACTTCTGATTGGTATTCTGACCCTTTGCTGGTATATTTTTCCTCTGTATTTAAAATATGAACTATAACTGACCAAGTGGGCTATTTCCCTTAGTAATTGTGCTATTCTGTGTGCTTGGGGAAGATTTTCCATCATGAACCTATAAAATGCCAAACACACTGGCTCAAGCTTTAGAGATGGATATAGAGCCTCAAAGTCATAAGTTGTGAATACATTTTGTTTATTGAATTCCACTGTCCGGATCTTAGATATCACAGATGTTGTCACCATTGTCAACTTCTCTGTTCCCCCTAATATCCCATTACATCATCTGGTTAGTGCTTTTTTGAGGTTATATATAGGTGCCAACCTTTAGCACAGACGAGACTATCCATAACCTTAGCTGTAGAAGCATACAATAGAGATAAAAATAAAGTGGGACGAGGTACGAATTGTAAGAAAGCTGAACGCCCTGGCAAGCAACAATGACAGAATCCATAGAGAGAGTAAAAAGGGCCGAAAACAGAAAACATATTGAATGAGAAACCAACATTGGAACTTCACCTCCCTTGGAAATATGCAATTGACAAAGAAAGCCGGCATTAGTGCAGTTAATGCAAAGGTTAAAACTAGAAACTGTTTTATTATTTGTGGTATTAATTATATATGTGTGATATATTGTATTTATTTGTCCATGGATACCATATAGCTGCAAGTATATATCAAAAATACGTGTAAAAATTGTTATGTCGCAAAACACTATCACTATTGTACAATGTTGACTTCCACGTTAAGAACTTTTTGAAAAGTATTCTATCGCTATTAGAACATAACTTGAAGATGGCTTAATAGCTGAAAACATTTGTAATGTTAAAATGAAAGTGAAACTTAACTGCTAAAAGTGCTGATTAGTCTGAGGTATATCTGCAAAAAAGCAAATTCAAAACTAGCACAAGATTGCACAAATTACTTTATTCGACAAATGTTTTCAACCCTCCTTCGGGGTCATCAGCAGCTCTAATCCTAACTTTTACAAGACAAATTTATAAAACAGATTTTTTTTTATCCTCCCTATTTATATATGTGCAATGAAAAAACGGATATATGATACATCAATGTATAACTGTAAACACCTATCAATGAGGATGTCTAAAACGGAGTTGATATTTGACTCGGATTTAAATAACCAAAACATGTAATGGACTTTTAAAAGATTTTCAACCGATATCTTAAAATTGTCATTCAAAACTCACAATAACAAAGTACTCCTATAGTGCAAAAATTTTGAAATACATACAATACACACATAAAGGACAATAATAAAATATATGGAAAAATTATAAAAGTTGATAAAAATGTTAAACAGTGAAAAAATTTTTGATATTATCACACAATGTGCATGTCGGAGACAGGTGTGCCACCTACTAAGCATTACATATTATAAATCTTTTTATTAATTATTTACTGACCCCTTCCATGCATGAGAAAGAGAACTTGGGTCATTGCTATTGATAGTTAAACAATCTAAATATGATTATATTATCTCAATTGAGTGAATTTTATTAAGCCTTTGTGATTAAATATCTAATGATTTAGCTTTGTAGCAATATTATCATCAAGGATTTTGCTGAAAACAGATAAAAGGCAAAAAGTTATTTTTGAAAAGGCAAATAGCTATTAAGTAATAATACAAAGGCTTTGCATTATTACTGATTTATTGCAAAGACAATGGTACATCCTTATCATTGCCTTTATAAATAGAAATAACAGTATTTCCAGGATCATACCAATGGGGTTTCACTTGAGATCAATAGATAGATTCTGTTTTTTTTTTACTTCTGCATTCATGTGAAAATTGGCCTTATGAAAACAGCACACAGGTTCTTGGACATGATGCTTCCTCATCCATCTTGACTAAGAACCAAGCACACATTTCTACCCTAAGGTCAGAATCATCATCTGATATATGATGTAGAAGTTGTAGCTTGAATGGATGGAATTTTTCTTTTTTCAGGATATTATGGATGGTGGAATGAGAAACTTTCAGTTCCAGGCTGATTTGCCACATTGATTTTTTTGAACTAGCATACAGTGCTTTAGTAAGCACTGTTTCATGTATCTCTTTGCCAGTACATGGCTTTCCCAACTGGGACAAATCCTCAACAAAACCCATTCTTTTGAATTTCTCCAAGTATTCTTTTCACAGAAGTGTGGGATACTGATTGTCATTGGGAATGTCATCAATTAAACTCGCTGACAAACCATTTGGTGTGAGACCTTCATGCCCACACAAAAGTGTGATTTCTACAAGTTCCTCCTGCAACAGCATCATTCAGTGCAACAAACAAACACAAAGTAAATTTTATCATTTGGCTTATGATGCAGGACTTTTCGGACACCTTGTAAATAAGTTATAATTAAGTAAATTATATCTAGACATATCATTCATCTAAAAGCAAAATTTGAGAATAGATTTATATAGTAAATATGTTAACCTTCCTAAGAATAAATGTTTCTGTTTTACAAAATAAGAACATTTACTGTTAAGAGAACTATTCAAAGTTGAAAACATTACCACTAATATAATATTTGATGATGATAGATAATATATATTTGCTTATAATATTTGTTTCATTTCTTATGATTTTTCAGATTATTTAATAAAATTTTATTCTGTAAATAATTTAAATATATTTTTAAGGATAGAAAATCTATTTTAAAGTTTTATAAAATTGGTAAATTAAAATCATTAATTGTTATATCCAGTATTTCTGAAAGAAAACCGTAGATATTTAATTACAATTAATTATTAATTATAATTTATTAAAATATAATTTTAGATGAAAAGAGAAACAGCAAATATCCTAGAAGGCAAATTTCATGTAATCCTACTACTACATGTTTTGCAAATCCAAATTTGGAAGGATCATGGATGCAAAAGACTTGCACAACAAATATTCCTAAAAAATATGACTGTCCTAATGGAATGTTTACTCCATATAATCAACAAACTTATTGTGCTGCAAGTAATAGTCATTATACTAATTATAATAAATCTGCTAATCAGACAGGACTTCTGATGTGTTCACAAAATTTATCAAGTGATGTAAACTGGTTTTCTAATCCTAGTAATAATTTTTCTAATTCATCTATATCTTACCAATCATCTACAGAAAACAATTGTATTCCTTTTGTACCATCATATAGAATTACACCAATATTGCCAGATAATAACACTTGTTCTAATGAAAAAACTGAAGCATATAGAAATTCATTAAATTATTCTCATATTAATTCCTCAATTACATCTACTTATAAAGATTTTGAAAAAACTGTTCCATCATCATATAAATCAGAAGGAAATATGAAATTTTCTACAATTGATACAGGTGCAAGTTTCAAGATTTTTTCAAAGGAACTAGTTTATGGTAAAAATAATGATAGCCAAAATAATTCAATTGCTGATCCATTTGATTCATTAAAGACAAATATTGGTAAAATTACTGTTCCAGTTTATTCTCATAAATTCTTAACTAGTAAACCAAAATGCAAGGAAGTATGTAATAATTCAACACAGACCAATTCTGGATTTGTTGTTAATAAAATTAATCAGGAAAAAAAAGTTGTATGTGAAAAAAAATCTAACCCAAGAACTTTAGTTGTCCAAAATATGAAACGTTTACAATTATCAAAAAGACAAGCTCAACAACAAACAGATATTGTAAATATTAAAAATCTTCAAGAAGAATCAGTAAAAAACAAAAAATTACAATTGTCAAAGAATAAAGTTAACATTCCATTTTATCCTCTTATTCATAGGCCAGCACCAGAATTAAATTTAAAAGTGAATTTATCATATACCAGTTCAGAAAACCAATTACTTAAATCAAATTCAACACAGATAAATTTAAGTAATCTCATTTTACCACCTTATATCAGCAAAAAAGATTTGGCAAAAATTGGTAAAGAAAGAGTAATATTGAAACGATTAGAAAAAAATTATATGAATAAGAATTATATTGCTTATAAAAATATGTATTGTACTGATAATTTAAAAAATCCTAAACAAAGTGTATCAGCTTTGAAAATGAGATTAAAAATGTCAAGAATTAATACTTGGCATAGAGTTCAAGAACTGAAAAATTCTTCAATTTCTGAATTAAATTTAATTTCAGCTTCAACAAAAAAAGATAGTTTTCTTCAATCACCATGTCTTAAGAATGCATTATTTTCTCAAAACAACAATCAAGAAACAAACTTTGCATCAAATATTTCTGATAAGAAAAAGTTACCATTAAAATTGACAATTAAATTACCTAATGTTTGTCCAGTTAAGAAAAATAGAATTAGAAAAAAGAGGAAAAAAAGTTACTTTAAAGCTTTTCAGCCTTCTTGCAGTCATAATATCTTGAAGTTAGCTGATAGTAAAATTGATGATTCTTCTACCCTTGCAAAATCTCGTTCAAAACGTCAAAATGTAAATTATCATGCTCATGCTTATAGTCACCTTTTAAATTTTGATAAATTGGTTGAATTACCTGGTGATAGGAGAAGGATGTTTATATCATATAAAAAAAAAAAGACAAATGATTTGTTAAAACAGTGCAAAAAACTAGAAATTCGTTTAGAAAGACTTAATCCTGAAAATATATTTAAAATGAATATTCTTGTTGATAAGGATAATTCATCAAAACTTTTTGAGAAGATTAATTTGGAAACTAATTGTAAAGAAAAAATTTTGAAGAATAATATTTACCAATGTGTTAATGTGTATCCAGTTTCAATTGATGCAACAAGTAATGTTATGACAGAGAATTATAATCCAGGAAATAATGATCACAGTGATGAATATTCAGATGTAATGTGGAATCTGTCTTATCTTTCTCCAACAACAGCTGCACAAAGAAGATCTTCACCTCCACAATGTTGGTCTCCAAATAGTGATAATTTCAATAATAAAAATCTCAAAAATACAATAATTCATTCAACTTTGAAAAGCAGTTCTCAAAATGAACTAGAAAATAAAAATGAATTATCAACAAAAGAAGAATATGAAAATGACAGTAATTTTTCTAGTTCAATTTCTTCAAAAGATGATGTAGATTCTGATTTAAATTTTACTCTTTTAAGTGATACACATGAAAATTCTCCGAATGATTTATCAGAATCTGAAGATTGGAATATCTTAAAAAAAGATAAAAATATTCATGATCAGCAGAAAACTGTTATAAATGATACCATAACCAAATCTGATAATTCAAATACCATAAAGAGGAAAGATAAAATTATAGATATTAATGATAAACAAAACCCTATACTAAATGATACTATATCAGAATCTAAAAGTTTTAATATTAAAATTATAAAAGATAAAATTGCTAATATTGATAATCAACAAGAAGCTTTAATAAATGACACTATATTAGAATCTGAAGAATCAAATATCATAATGAGAAAAGATAAAATTGTTGATGGTGGTGATCATCAAGAAGCTGTAATAAATGACACTATATTAGAATCTGAAGGTTCAAACATCATAATGAAAAAAGATAAAATTGTTGATAGTAGTGATCAACAAGAAGCTGTAATAAATGACACTATATTAGAATCTGAAGATTCAAACATCATAATGAAAAAAGATAAAATTGTTGATAGTAGTGATCAACAAGAAGCTGTAATAAATGACACTATATTAGAATCTGAAGATTCAAACATCATAATGAAAAAAGGTAAAATTTCAGATATTAATAATCAGAAAAAAATTATAAGTGATACATCAGAATCTGATCAATCAGATATATTATTTAGAAAAATTGATGAAAATCAGAACAATTCAGAAATAAATTCATTGAATGATTTAACAAATAACATAATCAATAAAATTTCAAAATCTGATATAATTGAAACTATTACTACTTGCTCAGTTGCAATTTTATCTAAATCTAATTTGTTAGAAAATAATTCAATATTATTTTGTTCAGAGAATAATAGTAATGAAAATTTGGATAAAATGTATGATCAGAATGTTTCATATTCCATTCAACAAAGCAATAATTTTCATAAAGAAATAATCCAAAATAAGAATAGTAATTCTGAAAATAAATCTGAATCAACTAATTTTGATATTTTAGATGGTTCAGTAAATGGTGAAACTTTAAGTAATGAAGTAAATAGAAGTGTAAAAGATAACTGTAAAATAAACAATCAATCAGAAAATGATAAGTTAAAAATGAAAAGTAAACAAGATATAATTCATAATGATAACTTAAAAGTTTTTGACAGTCAAGAAAATAATAAAACAAATATTGTAAAACAAATACCAAATTTAATAAAGGAAAAAGTTAACATTGAAAATTTAGAATATGTAAATGAAGAAATAATAAATAATTCATCATCTGTTATTGATAATTCTTTTTCAGAAAATGATTCAAAAATAGATAATGAAGAGCTTTCTGATGAATTTACAAGATCCAAAACAGAAAATGAAATATCATCATCCAATGAAATTTTTTCCATAGAAAATAATGATGAAAGTATATTTTTAACTCAAAAAAGTTATATAAGTAATACTGAACAAGACGAAACTAGCAATTCTAGCTTTAGTACAATGGATAATATAAAAAATTCATTAAAAAAGGCACCTTCCAATGAAAGTAGTCTGAATGATTTACATTTAAATTTAAGTGAAAGTAGTACTGATAGTAATGTATTAGATAACAATGAAAAATCAGATAATTTATTTATTTTGAATAGCAGTGATGAAAAAGAGAATAATAAATTCCACAATGATGAAAAATTGAATATTTTGGAAAAATCATCTATAGACAATGTAAATAATAACACAATCAATAAAGAGGAAAAAATAGATATAATGATTTCAGAAGTAAAATATCACAGTACAGATATTGGATTTAATAATATACTAAAAGAATTTGATAAAACAGATAATCATTCAATATATGAAACAAATAATGAATGTGCTAATAATTCTCTTACTAGTGAGACTTGTGAATTTGAAAAGAGAAATAGTTTTAGTTTAAATTCAATATTAGATAATGTACAATATTTAAATAATGTTTGTACACTCGAGGATTGTTTACATACAAATATAACAACTCCAGCTAATAATGATATTGATTTATCTCCTCTTAGCCCTGAAGAGAAAACAATATATGACTCAGATGGAAATATTGTATCAACAAATACTTGTGGATCACAATATTCAATTTGTTTAGGGGATCACAATTTTTCTAGTGAAAATGAAACTCAAAGTTTTCCTGAAGCAATAAATCTTCACAGTTCTAATGTATTAAATAGTTATGTATTAATGAATACTAATATATCCAAATCATCTCTTCAAAATGAAAAATGTTTACAAATTTCTAATGACAGTCAGAAAGTTTTGTCAAATTATGATTGTGAAAATAATGTAATTGAAAATGACAAGTATTTAAACAGTGAAAATGTAAATGAAGAGATCATTTCAGAATTTTCAACAATTAAAATAAAACAACAAATTGAAGAAGATGCAAAATCAAAACATAAAGAATCGATATCAAAAAATTCAAGTATTCCTGCAGATGATAAGTCTTTAAAAGATATATGTAAACAGTTATGTAATCAAGCATGCTTACTTCATAATAATCTATTAGAAACCCAAAAGACTAAAAATGCTTTACTATTAGGGCCATTTAAAGAAGTTTCTTTTGTTTTTCCAACCCAAACAGAAGATAATTTTTATTCTGATAAAAATAATATTTCAACTATTCCAGAATTATTAAAAACATCTGCTAATGAAAATGAAACACAGGATACTAACATTCCAATAAAAAATGAAAAATTAACTTGTAGGATGTGCTATGGCACAATAAAAAATAACAAAACTCCTGTGAGAATTTATCATTGTAAATATTGTGAGAATATAATACAACCAATCAGTGTTAAAAATGAGGAAATATTGTCAAAATGCACTGAAACAAATGTAACTTTAAAATTAATAGAACCTAAACTAAAAGATTTACAGCAAATAAATAATTGTACTGTATCTTCTTGTGAAAGTCAACAGGAACTCAATCAAAATATTTCATTATGTAATGAAGAAACTGTTCAAACTGAAACAATTAATGACCAGATTTACACAACTTTATCTGAAAGTAATAATATAGATGCTGAAAAATCTGCTCTAAATATAAAAAATCAAATAGATTTTACTCGGGGATCTGAATTGATTAATGCTGATTCTCTCAAATTAGATTTACATTCTTCAGTTGAATCTAATTTATCAATAACTGAAGTTAGATATAATGAAAATATTAAACAGTTACTTACTTCAGAAGATCCAGAAGTATCTTTAACCCATGAAAATTCATCAGTTTTGAGTTTTTATGATGATACTATTAAAATAATAAATGAAAATTCACTATCAAATATAGCAGATAATCAGATTAAAAATAAACTATTAACTCCCTTATGTATACCTCCTACTCATAAAGAAATTAAAAATACATTATCTGAATATAATATGCCTGAAAAAAAATATCAGGTTGCATATTATAGTAACTCATTAGATGTCCCAAATAAAATTATGGAAGTTGGTAGTGATATGTTAAAAATACCAACAATGAAAATAACTGAATTATTAGAAGTTGAAGGGAAATTTCAAATGACTGGATTAGAAAAATGGCAAAATGACTTTTTAAATAAAAACTGCAATAATGAATCATCTCTCTGTTCAAGTTTTTCTGTTTATGAATCAATAAAGCAAAATCCAAAATTAAAAGTTATTCTTTCTGGTAATAATTCTGCTATATTGACACCTGTTGAATTACCATCTAATAGAAAAGAAATTGAAAGATGGTTAAGCATTTGTAAATCTAATATCAAAAAAGTGATTCAAAATGAAATAGAAGCAGAAGAGAATCCAGTTACTTTGCATAATATACAAGAGATAAGCTCATTTGAAAAAAACAGTAGAAAAAATGCTTTATTTTTTCGCAGTACACCAAAATTAGGCATAAATAACTGTAGAAAGAGACAAAGAAGCAATTCATGGAATGAAAACAAAATAGATAATGAAAAATCTTTATCAAAACAAAGGAGATTATCAGGAAGTTTTCCTCCTAATTATAATAAATTAATGTTTAAATTAAATAATAAATCACCTCAAATATCTCCAATATATTGTCCTTTCCAAAATACTAATAGAGAGAATGGAAAACTCTCCAAGAAAAAAAGAAAATTATCAGTAGAATTAAATGAATTTGATTCAGTTGGAATTACATTACCATCTGAACAACCCTCACAATTAAAACAAGAAATAAGAAAAAGTTTTCTTAGTGAAGCTAAGGTAAAATATTTATTATATTTAGAATTCAAAATAAATTTTTATTAAAAATATTTTAAAAATTTATAATTAACTTTTTATTTTGTTTTTACTTAAAGAATCAAATGCTAAGCAATCATAGTTCACTGAGTTCAGATATTGAAGGACCAACACTTACAAATAACTTTAAAGTGAATTTTGGGAATATCCAAGAAACTAATGTAAATAATCAGGTAAAAGATGATGTTATTTATAAATGTTAATAATTAATATTTTAAAAATAATAAAAAAATTTTAAATTAATATTTGTTTATTTAGTATCAGTTCCTAACTATTATGAGTTTGGAAATTCATGCAGAAACAAGAGGAGATCTTCGACCTGATCCTAAATATGATTCTATTAAAGCAATTTTTTATTGTATTAATAATGACTTTCCTGAAGACAGTGATGTTCCAAAAGAATTAATTGGAATGATAATTGTTTGCAGTGAACAGTCTTTGGAAATAGAAGATTTAGAAATGCATTCAGTTTGCAGTAATAATAGATCTTATCCTCTCAATAGAAAAAATTTACTCGAAAGATCAGGAATTATTACTTCTAATACTATTTATGTAGATGATGAGAAAGAACTTATGGAAAAATTAATTGAAGTAGTAAGAAAGTATGAAAATATTGATATTTTTTTTATTTGATATTTTTAATTTTAAAGTATCGTGCGTGTGTGTGCGTGCGTGCGTGTGCGTGCGTGCGTGTGCGCGTGCGTGCGTGTGCGTGTGTGTGTGTGCGTGTAGGTCCCTGATTTAGATAGTTTTGGTTTATATAGTTTCAGATATTTGCAGATGGATAAGTTTTTAATTTTTAAGATTATACTTAAAAACAAGCACTAGTTTAAAGTGGAAAAATTAAATAATTTATTGAAATGCTTTTGATTTTAACAAGTCATCCTCAGCATACAAATTTAACTATAGAACAGTTTGGAACACAAAATTATTATAGAACAATATATAAATTTAAAAATTTAAAACCATAGATGTGTAGAGCATACATTAAAGTAGAACATTTAAATATTCGTATACATATGCTAAGAGTTATATTAAGGATTAAACAATTACATGCAACATAATAAACAAAAGAAAAAAGAAAAATTTAAATAAAATAAATAAATTAAAACAATAAATTACAATAGAGGCTGATTGGTAGTGTTTACAGAAACCATTGTGGCGGTATGTTAATTGGTTGATTGTCATTAACTACGTGGGTTTTCTTTCTATATGCTTCAATAACAATGGCTTCAGCAGTCTTAATATCTTTGGCCTTATCAAAGTGTGGCTAGTTTACTGTATTCATCTGAGCAATGGGTGCATAGTTTCTGCAAAAGAAAGTGGATAGCAGCAACTTTGTACTTAATAGGGTCATTAGAATTTTGCAGAGACTATGCACCCATTGCTCAGATGACTCCAATAAACTAGCTGAGTATAAAATCATAGTTAACCAGGCCATTCTCCATGGGTATGATAAAGCTTTGGTTGACAATATCAATAAATCCATTGATAGTAATGCATGTGTTACCAATACATCTGGAATTTCACAACAATCTAATCTGACCCATTTACATTCTATTCCATACCACACTGCCATAAGGCCCTTAAGCAAAGCTTTATTAAAAGATGATAAGTCTCTCATATGCTCAGCTAAATACCACGTTTCATGCATTAAAGAACATTAAACCACCCTTACCATCTTCTAAGGGTGCTGGCATTTATATTATCCCTATTTTTAACAATGACTGTAATAGACATGAAGTATATGTGGGTAGCACAACTAGGTCTCTTGCCACTTGCTTAACAGAACACCAAAATGACATACAAAAAGCTAACTTCACTACTGCACTTGTAAGACATTTTTACCAATACGATCTCAACATCGACTGGAGTCAAGCACGTATTGTTAGACAATTTGATAAGGCCGAAGATATTAGACTGCTGAACCATTGTTATTGAAGCATATAGAAAGAAAACCCATATAATTAATGACAAATCAACCCATTAACATACTGCCACAATGGTTTCTGTAAACGCTACCAATCAGCCTCTATTACTTGTAGAAAGTTATATGAACTGCCTATAACACTATTTTAATAACCTATATAGTGCACTATTGGCAGTAGTGACTTCAAAACTATTTATTTTACACCTATGTAGCATTCTTGTCTGTTTTCGGTAATATTAGAGACAGGTATGGAGTAAACACCTGCAAGGTCAAGTTCAGGTCTCCTATATTTGTCATTACATAACAATTGGAAGATTGTTGGGTTTCTCTTGTAGGTAATATGGGCAGTAGATTTTTTAGCAATGTTTTTACAAGTTTTAGATTTCATCATTCTAAAGGGGATAGATGTTCTATGTGGATCTGGGCTTGTATGTAAAATGTTATTGGAAGGAGGTGAAGGAGGTAGAAAAGTGCACAATACTAAACATATATATCTAACGGAAGCACTCGAATTACACAAAATTAGTATAAATAACACCACGATCAATGATAAGCCAGAAGTGGAATTGTCACCCACATGGCATTACGTCATAGAGTGACTAGTATGAAACCAATGCCACCTAAACAATGGACAACGGGATGCATAACAGAAATGCAAAGAAGATTGATTTCAAATTTATATTTATATATATTTTATTTATTATTAATATTTTGTTACAAATTTTATTCAATATAAAAAATATAAAGAATATGTATCTTAATATAATATAAATATATTTAGGAAACTTTATGCGTAAAATAACCTATAAGCTATAACGATTCGATATATGTAAAAATTTTAAATTTGAAATTGTAAGAACAAATACTGTATTCTATTTATGTTCTTTATAAGTTAATCATTTATAATGTGGGGAAACAATCATTAAGCAATCTTGTTATTGAACATTTTAATAAACCAGAATACGGTCTCAACCTTAAACTTTCTAAAGAGGATAGTAAAATAGTAGATCATCTTGATATTAAGATTTTAGCGGGAGCCGAATGTCTGGAAACTACGGTATTCATTAAACCCACGAATACCCCAGTGTTAATACCAAAATGGTCGTATGATCCTTGGACCTATAAAAAATCAGCAAAAATCAACTTTAAGAGAGAAAAATATAGAAATAAAAACTTCAGATATTTTTTTCAACTTAAAATAATTTTACTGAAGTGCTTTTGACTTTGTGCTTTTGATCTTCTCTTTTTCAGCAATTATTACAAAGCAAATGTATTCTAAAACTGTATTTTAACTGAATCGCCCTCATATATTAATTAAAGTACAGATGCTCCCTACCTTATGAACTTTCATTTTACAAATTTTTGCCAATACGAACAAATCTAGGCCCAGATTCATAAAAAAAGCGTTGTTACTGAACTAACGACGAAGTACCATCATTATAGTTTGAAACAACGGTTGTCTGCATTCACAAACTATTTATAATGTACGGTATTTAAAATTAAAAATGTATTATTTATTATTTTTATTATTTTTTATTGTTTATTTGACAGTATTTACAGCTCTTATCTCACAAACATCGTTAGGTGTAATCAACAGCGAGCCTAGTAACATTTTATGAACAAATTCATGGTACGAACGGTCGTTCAGAACATGTCATTCGTAAAGTGGGGCGTGTCTGTATTTTGCAAAACAAATTAGGTGATATTACACTTAAAAGTAATTTGTTTACCTTGTTACATGATTCGCAGCTTTCTAAGTATGGAATTATACTTTCTAACAGAGATAAAGCATTTTTATTATCTGAATGTTGTATAAGAAACCACGCAATGCTAGAAAATAATAACAAAATTATCTTCTTTTCTTCATTTAATTCTGAAATCAAATACAAAATAGAAATGTAAGTTTAAAATTCAATATTGTATTATTCAATTGATATAAGGATTAATATTTTAAAATTATTTCTCTAGTTTGTCAATGTTTTCATGTATCATCTATAGTAACTCTTCAAATTACATAAATGTTTTAGCTATTGTTTTATCATTATGCAGTTCATTTCCTAAATATAAAAAGATCTAATTACAAAACTTGAAGTTCTTTCTAATGGTCCAACTTAAAAACTAAATTATTTGGTATTTTTTTAGAATATCCATTCTAGAAAAATCAAATAATCTTGATACCAAAAATATTTTATAATTTAATTGCTAGATTAATAGATGAAAGGATATGTCAATTTTTTTAATTGAACAAAAAAGCAGTTCTGACAGCCTAACTTAAATAATATTTAAAAATATTTTTTTGTAATGAAAATAATAAAGCTTTCTTTTTCTTAAATTAACTCAATTCAAAATATGGATAATAGCACAAAGTCTCTTTTGCTGGTATTAAATATAAGCTAATAGAATATAGGCATTCAATTTATGAAATTTGATTTTATGAAAGTTTTGACATGCAAAAATTTCCATACCTCAGAGTCATATGCCTCTGAGATACAGAAATAATTGTTCAATTTCAAAAAAATATTGGACATAGTGTCATATGCCTTTGAGGTACAGATTTAAAAACATCAATGTAGTACAGGTACTCCTCACTTAAGGACCTATCTGTTTAATGACTGCTCAAACTTACATCCAAGCTCATGACTTTTTTTAATGGAAAATTTGGTTTTCTCCCATAGGTGTCACTTGTGAGTTCTATTGCATATAATTCCCTGCACTTGTAGTTCCAAAAATCTGAAGAAAAATACTTTGTGCATAATTGAGATATAAATGTCTATACAGCCATAAGAACTTAAGCAAGTAATTTGTTCTAATTATATACACACAAGTTGTTCGCTTACCGACCAAGTTGTGAGAATAGAACTTGATTGTTAAGTGAGGAGACCTGTACTGCAAATTCATATGGTAATGATTACAAGCACAAAAGCATTGCAGCAATGGCTAAAATACTACTGTAATGATAATTAAAATTATTCCTGATAACTCACTGAACAATAAATTGGACTAATTAATGTAACAATGTTAATCATACATATCCATTGTGTTAAATAGTTATTATGCATCTTCTGTCTTTTAGATAGATTGTTTATGTTGTTATGATAATATTTTAATTTATTATAATTATTAACAACTAGAAATTACCTGCTTATATAAATGAGTGGATAATTCCTTTCATGGATCCACAGTAATCCTTTAAGTAAAACCAAAAAAAAACCCTCCAAAAATATATAGGGTATCATTAGATGGTGACCATTATTAGATTACTGTGCAATTTGCAGAGTTTGTCTTTTTAAAATAACTACAATTTCATTTATTCAATTTGATTTATACAAAATTCACTTTCAAAAATGCAATTATGAATGTAGAAATTATTGTATTTACTCGGAGATATTTTTTTTATATCTATTATTCAGTTTGCAGAAATATGACTGACAACTAAATTGTTCTTGGATAAGAAATGAAAATTTCTTACTATAAGACTAATAATTGAATTATCACGTAGATGCATATTTTAAGTGCATTTATTATTTAATAGTTTTTTGTCTTATGTTATTGTTTTCAAACAGCACTAATTTAATATTTTTTGAGTAAGATGTTCATCAAAAGTGCTATAAAGATAGCAAAAATCAAGTTTCTTCTGTACTAAAACTGTTTGACAATTTTTTTGTGTCTAATGATCTTTGATCATAATTAACATTAATATAGGAAGTTGAGGATGAAAATTAAACAGTTTATTTGAAAATGATCATTAAATAATAATTTATTGTATAGCCAATTACTTTAACAGTTCAACAGCCCAATTAAACATAAAATTCATTTTTTGGCTTATTTACCTCTCTTCAGCATATCAAATAAATCACAATAATATATTATAAATATTTAACTTATTAAATAATAACAAAATACATACATTATTGTGATTTGCTGTTTGTGTGTGATATCCAATGAATTAATAATTTGATATATTTATAATTTATACATTAATTTTAACTATTACTGTTATTTTAAATATAAAAATATGGGACTATTTTTCAATGAAAATTTGATATCTGAGAAGATTTAATGATGGATATTTGAAGACATTACAATACAGTAAATTTAAAATTGTAAAAGAATTTCAACTAAATTTTAAATTAAAAATTATACTTACGATTCAAGTGCTGTAAAATTCCTTTGATTAAAGAAAATGCAGTAGTAATATCATATTCAGTCAAAGTTAATTCGGTTCCAGTTGCTACATAAAATACTTTAACAGAGCAAGAATTATAATTAATACAAAAAAATGGGCAAAATTAATTAAATAATCATTTACATTGGATTATAGTTGCTATTATTTCCATCCAAACTTCATTTTTTGAATAGCTGATTTTTTCAGTTTTATCTTTTAGCAAAAGAAAGTTTAACCAATTATATAAAATTGTTATTTCCAAAGTTAATGATTCCTTTATTAATGGAACACCTTTAAGAATAAATATATGAATTGATATAAACACAAATTAGAAAAAATAATTATTATAAAGAATTGTACCCTTCACTTGATATCTAAGATATTGAAGTTGTTCCAGTATGAATTTATCAGTTCTTTTTTCTTTATATTGGCTGCAATCTGCAATCTCCAAACTTTCGTCATCATCTGTTTTTGACTATAAATTAAACATATTTTATATTTTATAAGTTTAAAACAAATTATCTTAGAACTAAATTAAATTAAAATAATACATAATTATACTCCTTTAGCAAATAGTAGCCAAATTTCAACAAATTATTATTGAATAACATTATCTCATCATATCATAGATTTTTACTGTATTAATAAAGTTACTATCAAGGATGATGATTTATAATAGAAATACATATTATATATCATAACATATAGCAATTATAATAAAATGCAGTAGTAAATATATAATGATTGCAAGCAATATGAATATTCATTGGGCAATCATTTCAGCTTGGGAAGGAGTATGTTTCAGATTTCGAATTTTCTGGATTTTGGAATACACAATATGGTGAAGTTGAAGAGAAGTGAGAAAAACTTCAGATTTTCAGAAAAAATTTTTTTTACTTGGTATATAAAACAATAATATAAATGCAAAAAACAATGAAATTTGATTTATTTACCATCTTTCAAAGAATTTTATCATTGCTGCCCATAGGATTATCATCAAGTCATTTTATAATAGACTCGATTGACTGCTCTATCACTTAATCAATGTTAGAAAAACGAGGACATTGAGTGATAGGCTGTGCAATGTTTAAGTTGGTTATTTTCGCAAATGTGCATTCAAATCTATAGTTAGTTGACTTTGTTTTGATGGGACATGTCCCATCAAGACAAAGTCAATTAGTCAACCTAAACATCACACAGCCTACCAGAGCTTATTAATCGATGTCCTTGCTTTTCTAACATTGAACATGCATTCCTCTCTATAAAACTTCCTTAATTATCACTAACAGAACTTTTTGACATTTTTTGACAATATATAAGTAATACAACAGAAAATTAGTAGTCGTAGACACTTAACATTAACCATGTTTGATGGTTTACTAAATTACAACAGTGCACCATGGCTGCAAACAGACTACTGAACCATTTTTTATGGAACAAATATTTGATAATAGTGATCCTATCCCAAAGAACTCTTTTGTTTTAAAGAAAAGCTACAAATTTGGGAATGGGGATAATCAATCTGTTTTATATTCTATGCAAACTGAACAGATAATTATATGGTAAAGCATTTGCTTAGCATCTTGGAGGATCCAACTCAATTCTAATTTATCATGAGAGAGGTCTAGGTGTGGCCCATTGAACTCATCTTTCAACTTTTTAGTTGGTTCTATTATAGCTGATGGCCCACCTGTGATAGGCTCTAAAGGTGATCATAACCAAAATTATTCTTGTGAGATTTGGTGGCATAATTAAAATTAATCTAACTTACATAAATCACAAAATAAATCACTATGAACAATAATTTCAAAAATTCATAACCATTCAATCTGCTTGCAGTATGAAGAGAGAATGTGAAATTAACTATTACTACTATAGAGAAAACAATATACTATACATGATTATAAAAGTTAATACACTAAAGCAATTCATTGTATTTTTAGCTCATTTTTACAGCTAAAATTTTTAATTTAATTATATTTAGATTTTCAAATTATTATAATAAAATATTTAGTGGGTTTATCATCATAATGAAGAATAACTAAATAAAAAAATATTAGAATGGATGATCAATGTGGCAACAAGAAAATCTTTAAATATGTGTATAGATGCAACACACTATTCATATAATATATATATGATGTTTCACTGATAAATTGATATAAGTTTAGATTAGCAATGACACAACAGGAATAGCATCAACTGAAAGATGAGGGCAACTTGAATAATTTTTCCAAACATACCTCTATCTGGTGCAAACAATGATAAATATGTTAGAAAAAGATTTGCACTGTACTGATGATTAAACTATGAAACAGTAGTTTCATTTAAATTCATTCCTAAAAACTGTATATCTTATAAATAACACCCACGATATAGGCATGATTTTTTTAAATTTATTATTTTTGTCAACTTCTTTTGATTGGTGCTATTTTTACTTATCAGACCTTATAGAATTTATTGGCTTTCAATATATTTCAACTAAAATTTCACCAATTTCATTAATTTCACATTGAATATAGTAAGTTAATTATATGCTTGACATTTTAATATAAATGATTACAGCAAAACAATATCTAACTTATTTATTTATAAAGATAATGCTTACTAAAAATTTGCATAATAATACATTATGCTGAACAGACCATTGGGTGAAAAGGAAGTTTGTTTTATGATCACAAAACTTTTTAAACTTATTTGATATGTATTTTGAAGGCAATTTTGTTAAATTAGTTGATAATTTTTCCAAATAATTTAAGCAGGTGTTATATTTTCCTTTCACAAAATATAGTTCACATTCTTTAATAATTTCAATATCATCATCTTCTTTTGTAATCATTTTTGATAATATTTACATTTTTATAACATAACACAAAGCTTTCCTCCTTTTACGATTCTTCTTCTTCTTCACTTAATAATATGGAGGTTATAGCTCGAGCTTTTTCCTCCGATGACGATTATCTATTAGAGCAGGTTAAGTGAAACGGTTGGTGGTCCGAATGTACGTTTCCAGTCGGGATATGTAGGATGTTATATCTGCGTTGGTAGCTGGCCAATATAGTGGTCTAGGTTTTGTTGTGAGGGAATTGGAAGGTGTAAATCCGCACTTAGTTTTGACCGTGCATGAAGGTATTCTGGGCACTCTATCCAGAAGTGGTGTGCGGTTTCTAGTTGGCCGCAATGTGGGCACGCTGGTGACTGGGCCAGTTTACGTGAGTATAGGAATGAATTCAAGGCAGCTGTGTTTGTCCGTAGACGTGTCAATAGTACCTCTCGCTCTCGGGATGAGCAGTTGTCCGTTGGACAGAGTTGGAAACGGCGGTGTGTGTAAGGTGGGTAGGCACTGCAGTATCTTGCCAGGAGAGCAGAAGATGGTTTCGTTCTTTCACTAGGATCGAGGCTAGCGCGTCGCTCATGTCTAAAGAGCGCCATACCGAGCCGTTAACAGTCGGGTGTCGAGATTGCCTGTTGGCGGCCTCATTGATTGGAATTCCCACGTGACCCTGCGTCCACACTAAGGTGAGTTAAGGGTGAGTTGTCTCTGAGATCAGTGATGCTATTTGTAAAATTGCTGACGAGGAAGTGGAAGTTACCTTCTGTACCGCTCGTAATGTTGATAAACTGTCGGAGAATATAGTCACCGCCGATTTTGTTGCTTTTGTCAGTTGTAGGGCCACTCGGAGTCCTGCCGCTTCTGCTGTGAAGACTGAGCAGTCATGATGAGTAGAAAAGGTCGCTGAATATGTCCAGGAAGTAATTACGATACCTATAGACGTTCGTCCCAGTACTTCTGAGGCGTCAACCCCCACTAACAGTGATGAGGGCCAACGATGATGGCATTCGGCTAGAAATAGGGTCTTGAGTACATTCGGTGGGAGCTCCGGTTGTTGGAAGGGCAGTCCACCGTTCCAGAAGCGGCAGTTTAATTAATGTCGTCCAAATTGGTGGCGGAGGGACAGTCAAAGTGAGGTCGAGGAGTCGAATTCCTTCTTCCCTCGTCCATTTAGCTGCGTAATACTCGAATGGTGCCTGATATGTTGGCCAGCGATAAAAGAGGAGATATTGTTGGTGGCGAAACTTGTCATATAAAGGAGACCATCTGTCCCATGTTATGTGTTCCGGTTGTTGGAAGGACAGTCCACCGTTCCAGAAGCGGCAGTTTAATGTCGTCCAAATTGGTGGCGGAGGGACAGTCAAAGTGAGGTCGAGGAGTCGAATTCCTTCTTCCCTCTTCCATTTAGCTGCGTAATACTCGAATGGTGCCTGATGTGTTGGCAAGCGATAAAAGTGGAGATATTGTTGGTGGCGAAACTTGTCATATAAAGGAGACCATCTGTCCCATGTTATGTGTCTAAGGAAAAGGCGAATGGCGTGTATCCGGAAACTTTTGTTGAGAGGAAATACGCTTGCCTCCGCTAGAACAGTCGGGGATGGTGTTGTGTGTGGAAGACCGAGTGCTAACTTTAGTGCTGTTAAATATACGGGATTCAGGCGGTTAAAGGATGACTGCGGGGCCGCCGCTAACATAGGAGATCCATATGAGAGCATCGCTCTGATCGTTGAATGTACTATTTGGAGAAGGTGGGAGCCGCGCGCGCCTCTCCGAGGTGATGCGAAGACTTTTAAGTACTGGATCGCCTTGCCTGCTTTTGTGCGCAGGTATTCCACGTGTTCCGCCCAGGTGAATGATGAGGTGAATATGACACCCAGGATTTTCATGCGTCCTACCTGGGGGATGTGCACGTTGTTTAGGATAAGGTTTGCCGGTTGGCGTTGATGTTTTCGAGATAGGTCCATTACTGCCCATTTGGCCGGGGAAAAGCAAAGACTCCATTGTGCGGCCCAGTGTTCGAGTGACGACAGAGTTTGTTGAAGACGGGTGATCAAGAATTGGCGATTTGGCCCGGCGGCGATCAAGATGATGTCGTCGGCGTAAATTACACAGTTTACTCCGTGTGGGATGATGTCCCATAAGTCGTTGAGGTAGCATGTGAATAGGATTGGGGCGAGGACACTCCCTTGCGGAACCCCCTGATGGGAGGTGCCTCCTCCTTTTACAAAACAGCAGAAAATCTTTTTTAATTAAGAAAAACCACGTGCAACGGTTAAAATTTCCCACCTGCCAGATTACGTCTAGTAAAAAATCGTCAAAATGTAGCTAACTAAAACATCAAAATATGGCGAGTATTGTTTGAAGTTCTGATGTTGGACTGAAATAGTACACACACATAATAAAAGGCACATTTAAATACCAAAATTTCAATACAGTTAGCATAATTCATACAAAATTTACATCTTAATATTATTGATTCGCTATGCGTTTTTACATGAATTGACAATATTGGGATTTGATATAAATTTTATCATACATTTTAAATCAAAAAATTAATGACAGGACAGAATTATTTTTAGAAAACATAATAAATGTTTAATGTAAAATTATTAAAGAATTGAAATACAGATCTAAGTCTCGCTTTATTAAGAATAATTTATTCAGGGATATTTGTCTGTCTATATTTTAAATGTCAATTGTTGATCGAATACTAAGTGGTAGGACCAAGGGTAGAACAAATTCAAACCTAACCGCTGGCTTTTTTTTTTTGTCAACAGATGACGCCACTTTCCATTCTATTAGAATACTAAGTAATGGGACGAAACAAGCCCTTCCAGAGGCTGCCCATCCCTGAATTATCTATGTCAGTCGGTTAGGTTAGTTATATTACGCGGCCATATCGTCATGGCGGCGGCCACTTATAGCGCCCATCACAGGCTGGCCAGCACCCAGGATGGAGTCAACTGGATGATTGAAGAATGGGGTTCAATGGCTCATGTCGTATTCTGAGACTAGCCAAACCTTTTTTCCCTGCTCCACCAAGGAGGGTACTACAGGGTACTTATGTCTGCGAGAATAATCTCGGCTTAATCATTGCCTGCAACTAGGGGTGCTCACTATGGACGTATCGGCCCGGATCCACCAGATACAGGCATAGTGACAGCCGGTAAGCCCTCTCACCACGTCAAGGTGGGTGCCCTCGAGAGGGGGGTTCAATGGACCGGGCCCGGACCTCTCCTGAAAAACTGAAGGTGTAGGTCCGGATTTGAACCTGGATCCTCCAGCAGGGTTGCAGAGTCAGATGGCAAATGATCCGACTCCGACTCCAACTCCCTAAATATGTAAGGTCCGACTCCCGACTCCGGGCAGTTCAAAAATCCGACTCCGACTCCTACTCCACCTAAAAACCTCCGACTCTGCAATCTAGGATTGCAGAATCGGATGATAAATGATCCAACTGAGATTCCACCTTTTAAAAAAAATCTGACTCTCCCGATTTCGGGCAGTTTAATATTCCGACTCTGACTCCACCCAAAAACCTCCAACTCCCGACTCCGACTCTGCAACCCTGTCTTCCAGTGTGGTAAGCCACGCGGCCATCTGGCCGACCTATGTCAGCCGGATTGGTTACGTGGAAATGCTTTGGTTTTCCGCTTTGGAAGATCCGGGTTCGAGTGTCCGATCCCACTCCTTGAAAATATTTATCATGGAGTCCTGGCCCGGCCCGTCGAATCCCCTCCCCTACAATTCAGTTGACCCCTCCACAGGGAAATAGCCTGTGGAAGAGATTGTTTCACCCCGTCGCAGTATTTTAGAGAATGAAAAGTGGCGTCATCTGTTGACAAGAAAATATATTAGCTGTTATATTTTAAAAAGGAGAGTTTGCAATTTGGATTTCATATTATTTATTTATAATTAAGAATAAAAATAGATGTATTTAGATAACAGAGTTCGTATTCTCTTTCATATTTAATGAAAAAAAAATAAGAATTTTTACGTTTAACTTCACCATAAAGGTTTAACGTTCTTTTTTTAATTAAATATTTGTTTTTTTTTCTGTTTAAATCTTATTGAAAACATTAGGAATTTTTTAATTTAATGATTTCGTAATGCTTAAGTAATGTATGCTCCCATCCATTATGTATAACAACAAAATTTCAAAAATATAATGATAACAAACATATAATTCATCTCTTAGCGATTGACATTTGCGTGACTTCATCGTATTATAACAAAAGATAATGGATACGCATGTACATGCGTATCCATTATCTTTTGTTATAATACGATGAAGTCACGCAAATGTCAATCGCTAAGAGATGAATTATATGTTTGTTATCATTATATTTTTGAAATTTTGTTGTTATACATAATGGATGGGAGCATACATTACTTAAGCATTACGAAATCATTAAATTAAAAAATTCCTAATGTTTTCAATAAGATTTAAACAGAAAAAAAAAAAAAATAATTTCAGACAATTTATCAAACAGGTCTGTCATCTTGATTAAATTTCCACTAAAGTATATTTTATTCACAATATTATGAATAAAGATTTCTGATCATTTATGAATAATTATTTCTGAACTGTAAGAACGTATGATAAATTTTATATGTTATTTTCGAACATATCCATGTTTTTAAAGAAAGAAAGCCACATTGTATAATACACTTTCAGGAAAATGGCAGATTTCATCTCCACCGCTGGATCGGAACAAATAGTCCAAATATTCCGTATCCTGCACGATCACGGATTTGAAATTATATACACATATTATATACATTATAATATACACTCAAGGTTAAGAACAGGGATAACTAGGCGCAAAATATCACAAATGAAAAGTATGAAAATTGAAGCCTGAATTGAAAAACTATAAATTATTTGATGCTGAAAAATGAAAGTTTAAGGATAATAGTTCGAACACGAAAAAAATTGGAAACAGGAGATAAAGTATTATTGACTACGTTCAGAAGACTCAACAGTTCTAAGTGAGCAGATGAGTTGTAGCGGTAGCGGTTGGTGTATCTGCTGAACGCAAGTAGTAACAGGGAGCGCGATTATTGAAAGAAAATGGAGTCTATTGTAAACACCATTAAATTCGTATACTTTAGATATCATCATTTGTTTCTTTGGATTAACAGCATCCATGAGAGCACCATCTTGAAACAACTCAACATGTTGGATAATAGCGTAAATGAAATCCGCTACCAAACGTGACGTCACTCACTCAATAAGTTCCGATAGTCCCTACCATGAAGACGCATTCAGCAGAAAATCTCTCAACTGTTCCACAGCAGTTGAGTCTGCTGAACGCAGCCATTGTCTGTCCACGAAAGCCGCGACTAGCTAAGACGAATGAGTCCAAACGCGAAAGGGAGAGTCGCAGTCAGTATAACGACGGGTGGATTACTGAATTAATATTATATTAAGTTCTATTAAATATACTATTTCTAACTTAGAAGCTAATAATTTAGCATTCGACATTACATAAACATCCATTCAACTTCGTTTATTTTGTGTTTGAAAACATCCATGCGCGAAGCAGTCATCCCTATTTTATCACTGGACTCGTTCAGTTAGCGCAGTAGTTGCGTCGATGGTCGCGGCTAAGGTGGACAGACAGTGTACTATAAACTGTGTAACTGTAATATATATTATTGTATAACGCTAAAAACTTGGGAATAGGAAATAAAGCATACTTTTCAACGCTATAGTCGCTTTAATAATACAAATGGCAACATTGTAGTTAAATAAAGCCATTGTCTTATTCAACACTTGAACAATTTGAACAATAGAAAAGGATGGATTTAAAATTAATGGTATTGTCGTATTCAACACTTGTTTTTTAATAATTAATATGGATTTTTAATAGCAGAAACGAATGGATTTAATTAATGATAATGTTTATTCCAACACTATGAGATTTCTTCATAGTTTGCCTTTGTTTTAGTGATATCTTTTTATTTTAAAAATTAATAAATAAATGGCTTACTTCCGGTGATCCAATAATGATGTAAATATTTAAATATTTTAGGATAATTAATATCGTTTCTAACGTTTGAGTGATTAAATTCTCGAATGTTAAATTATTTTCTTAAAAATTCGAATAAAATAAAATCCATAGCGACAATAAAAATTTATTTTTCGAGAGTATCAAAAAATAAAAAATAAAATTTATTGAAATTCTGAATATTGAAAGTTCAAACAATATAAAATGGATGATCTCAGATCGAGCCAAAATAAAACCGATTCTGTCAATCTGTTTTATTCTATGAATTCTGCTACACAAGTTTATGGCATCAGATTTGTAAGACAAACTGCTCAAACTGGATGGAAGTCATTCTTTGAGAATATCTACCAGAAATTCATAGAAATCTTTTTAATTTTCAATATTTTTCTGTTTTTTAATGTTGTACTTAGAATAGATTTCGTTTGCAATGAGTGGATCGACATGATTCCCAAAAATGGATTTTTTATTTTTGTTATTTTGTTGTACGTCATCATTTTCTGTTATTATCAGTTTATTAATATCAGGCAAAGGCAGATGAAATTTCTATACAACATTAGCGACTGTTCGGAAGAATTTCTAGATGGGAATTTCAAATTATCTGTTTTAATTTGCCTTACGATCAATTCTTTGCTTACGTTATCAGAAACACTCAGTATGGGGTTTTATAGTTATCAAGAATTTTATGGTAAATCTGCAACTGAAATGCTACTTTGTTACGCGGATTTAACGCTGATACTCATATACGTAAACGGACAAGTATTCTCAGTTTTTATCATGGGCTGTATGATTTTTCTTTTCCTGAAACGAAGAGTGGAAAACTTGTCAAAGAAGATCACTAGCATGACTGTTCATAGTGAAGACGTAAGACACGAAATCGAAGAAATTATTCAAAATCACAGTGATATATGGTCTTCAATTCAAGAACTGAATAAATTTGGTGAAATTTATTTTCCTTTTCTATATGGATCTTGCTTGTACATCCTTTCTATTTTTATTACCGTCGTAATGTTCTTCGATCTGGAAGAAATGTTTAAATTAACTTTTTTGTTTATTTCAACTGTGTTTTCAATAATACTAATTTTGTCAGCATACAAAGTATCGAGATTTTCTTCAGCAGTAAGTATGAATTATTAAAAATAAATTTGTTTATTTTAAAACAGTAATCATAATAATTTTTTTAGCTTAACTGCAATCTAAATCAATTAAACATATATACTTCCATTTATTGTTCACTTGAATATAAACTAAAGGTATGAATTTTTCTTTAGATTTAATAATTTAACAATAATTTTCTTCATGTATTAATCATGGTATTATATAATTAACATCATTAATTAGAATTAATGCTTTATAGTTTTTTTTTTTTTGCTAAATAGGGGTTATGCTTGAACCCATTTCAATTTTCCACATTTTGTTTATAAAAAGTGAAGAAGAGGATCGATGCTAAGTTTCGGATTCCTCTGAAAAGTCTCAGAGTTGAGATGTGGGATCCAGAATCGCTTCGGATCGTTTCAGATCTTAAATGATTTCTATAAAATATTAATTTTATTGTTTTAATGTTACAAACAGATGCTGAATTACATGAAGAGATTCGGTAATATACCAATAGGATTATCTGTTGGAGGATTTTTTACTGTGAAAAGAAATTTGCTTCAAAGAGTAAGCAACATAATATTGCGTATTTAGTTAAATTAAGTGATCATATTCATTATTTTTAATTTTTCGAATTACTTTTTTCACGTATTCTATAAAAAATATTTTATAAGTAGTAAGTACATAGAATTAATTTTTTTATTAATTTCAGGTGATAAGTTCTTTATATTCAATATTATCCACTCTATTTGAATTGATGATGACAAAGAAAAAAATATGTAGTAATAAGAAAACTTTATTGGTAGATTTGAAAATTTTATAGGATTAAAGGGGAAAAAAAATTAGTCAGAATATCGTATAATTAGAATAGTAATATTTTTCTGAAAATGAAAATTTATGAAAATTGAATCGTTTATAATCTGGACTGATGGATCGTTTTGCAACCAAAGTTTTGAATCGTATTCTAATAATTAAACTGTTGTTATATCTAACTTGACAAGTTAAATGCAATAACAATTTTAAAGTTTATGTTATTGAAGAAGACTGTATGACTTTGATGAATCCTTTATCTTAAATCAGGAGTGTCAAACTGGCGGCTCTCAATGTGATTTTTTGTGGCCTTCAATGGTTTTAACTAAAATGAAAATGAGAACAATAAGTAATGAGATAATAGGAATTCAGACAGTTATTTCCTATAGTTTGTGTATCATAATAGCTGTCACATATGATGATACACTAATTTGATTTTAATGAAATGTAATTGCAAGTGTTACTTTGTTTCGATTGGTTTTGTCGGATGTATACGTACAGATGAAACTGATTTTTCAGATCAGTGATACAAACTAAGTGCTGTCTTGCAAGGACTACATCATTTTGTGCGAAATTTCTTATAAAAAATAAAAATAAAAAGCCATAAATGGGAACCTATATTTTTTTGGAACGACAAATACAATGATCAAGTTCCACACAATTGTCTTTGAAGGACGTGTATAAAAGACGCGCTAACCGACTTGTTAAAGATTTATTTGTTGTGTTATTAACTTATTTAAAAAATGTAAGTAGTTATGACTATTTGAATTTATAAAACTTGAAAGTTTTTGTTTTCGTATAGAAAATGCGACTTTTACCGCTTTAATAGAAAATTAAAGATTGATAGTGAGGAATTAAATTTAAAAAAATTGTATAATTAAAGAGTAATTATGTAGTAATTATATATTTTTGCAATATATTCATTTGATTACACAATGTTTTTAATATCTATACTTCTGAATCCTTACTCCAAAATATAATTTAAACAAAAAAATTTAAATGTGATGTGGCTCACGGCACTCTAAAGCTTGGATTCCACAACACCAGAAACAGCAAACAGACAACAGAAACAGAACAACTTGCTGTTATCTGTCTTCTGCTCTACTTTGTTTCCACTACAGCAGAAATTCGAAACAGTTTTCTGAAGTTCCTAGATCAACGCGTTCGATTCTTCGGATATACTTTGGTAATCAAAATTTTTTTCTCTAGTTCAGATCAATTTGCAAAAAAGTTAAATATATTTGAAAAAAAGCTTTGCAAATATATTTAACTTTTTTATGTCCGTCATGAATTGATAGACCCACAATAGAATCGACTATTGAGTTGATGGAAGGATTCAGAATCCCATGAAAATCGATCGCAAAAGGATTAAATCAATTTACATAAGGTTTAAATAAATTTTCAAAAAGTTTAAATAACTTCGCGCAAAGTTTAAATATATTTGCAAATGGATTAAATGTATTTGCAAAAGGATTAAATCAATTTGCAAAAGGTTGACATAAATTTGCAAATGTTATATTGTCTAATCGAAAAAGTAATATGTTCCTATTTTCATTTAATCATGAGATTTGTATTTTGCCACCAATTCTTTTCGTTTTTGATGAGGTATAAAGCGCATTGGTCAAGTATTATAGGTAAAGTCATAGTACATCTGTACTCAGTATACCGTGTGTATCCGATTAGGAATAGACAGTGACATCCATTAACACTTCAACTATAGAGGAAGCCATCTTAATACACGATGTGAACTTCCTCCTATAGTAGAACAGTTTAATGCGTGCACAAAGTACAGTAATATGTACATTAGCAGTGGCAAACATACTGCACGCTATGCGCAATTAATGATGAATGAATAGTGTATATAAAATGCACACCAGTGTATTTCATACATCTATGACGAATGTGTCAATAATTACGATATAACAAATTAATCCGAAATTGCGAAATATTCTGAAATCCATAATTTCGCTTTCATAGCAGAGAGCAACTTGAGTTAGGATTGTGAACATGAAAAAGTTGCGCATACTCTCTTGATTTAGTAAACTGTCAAACATTGTCAATGTGAGATGTCTATGACTATTTATTTTCTGTTATGTCGTTTATATGTTGTTATTTGCATTGACTTTCTATTTTTTATGTAAAAAAAAGGAATTTTTCTTATTTCTCTTCAATTCCGCCATATTGTCTATTCCAAAATCTGGAAAAATTCCAAAATCCGACAACTCTCTGCCTCAAACATTTCGGAATGGAGATACTCAACATGTATTTAGAAATAAAATTATATATAGTATTGCAATTGCACGAGACAGCTGAAATTTATTAAGAATAAAATTTTTCAACTTATCAAATTATTTGAGGTCCAATATTGCTGAATCTTCACAAGACGTATGAGGCAGTTTCCAATTTGATGTCCATCATGAGTTGGTAGATCCACAATAGAATCGACTATTGAAGTTGATGGAAGGATTCAGAATCCCATGAAAATTGATTTAGTACTTTAAAAAAGGCTCCATATTAATATATTAGTGCAGATTTGGAGCCAGTTTTTAGTCTACTTTCTGAAAGACAATGGTTTATAAGAGTACCATGCTGTATTTCTATCCGAAAATTTTATTAAAAAAAAAAATTCTATCTGAATGTACAGCTCCGGCCAAAATGTTTGTCACCTCACCGGATACGTTCGGCTTCCTTACATAATAGGAGTTTTATTTATTTCATTTTCTATCGAACATTCCTGAGGTATCTGTTAAGGGTGAAGGTCATCCTTATTGAGTTGTTTACGTAACTTAATTTACAACTTTTACACTTTACCCTGAAAGCAAGGAAGAATAATCTAGCTATTTGAAGCATTCCGTTACTGCACATCCCTAGAGTAATTTGACACTTGTTTCAGATGAGTACCGATTATTTGTTTCACAATAAATTCCAAACATGTTATTTTAAATCTGGTTATTAATAATTTTCGAATTAAAAAGAAATGTTTTATAAAGTATCGATTTACTCTAAAAACAAAATTTTCAAGAAAATAAATTCATTATTTGAAAAAATGGAAATTGTATAATTATTGTTTATATTTTGTTTCTAATGTAGTTGGATTCCGAATGCATAACTTAAATTTATGAAAGAGAATTCCTAATTTACAGATAATCCAAGTATAAAATCTGATACTTTCTAATATAAATACTGTACGGTGCAAGTCATTAAGTGTTTTAAAGAAATTATCTTTTATTCTAATTTATTAGTTGGTATTATGTAAACTGTTTTGACTATTATTTATGTGTGTATTGTACAAATTAATTTTCGTCAAAAAGGAAAATTAATAGTAACACACTTTAAATACAGTATGTTTATAATATGTTTGTCTAATAAAATTTGTAAAACCTATCAAATGAATTTCATTTCGCTTTGTGAAAGTTTCATGAAGATACCAAATTTAATAAAACTTTCGAACGTATTATGAATCTGTTTTGTTCAAATGAATTTCATTTCGCTTTGTAAAAGTTTCATGAAGATACCAAATTTAATAAAACTTTCGAACGTATTATGAATCTGTTTTGACTATATTAATATTGATACTTATATATTCAATCTTACGTAATATTAATAGAATGAATCTATAAATATAACGTATTATTCTATGAACGGATACAGATTCAATGTCATATTTTATAGTATTTTTAGTGTAGAATTCTTAACATTATTTCTAACAAAAATAGCTTTCAGAAAAGATAAATTTTGTTAGCAGTTTAATTCTGTGAATTAAATAATGATGCAGATGTTCTTAATATTCTTAAAGAATCTTAACTTTTCTTTTTTTAATTATCCAAAGTATGTATAAAATAAAATTATTTTGTTATTTAATTTAAATATATTAGTATTTATTGATGAAAAAATCTTTAATAGAAAATCTAAATGATATACCAAATAATTCTTTATAATTTTTATTGATTAACAA